>NW_027019762.1:2675207-2700998 GCF_013076305.1 Rhopilema esculentum
TGATGAAGATGATTATAAATTTAGACGACGAAGGTGATTTATGATACTGGATTATGAATAGCTTGAGGTTGTGAAATTCATCAAGAATGAGGAGAACAATGACCATGATAGATGAAAGGTTTTTTATAAAGATGAAGGTCAATCTATAAATGTATTTTACATTTTAACTTTAATAAGTAAAATAGTTGGTTTGATAATTTGAAGAAGTTTTTTAATAATCTAGAAAACTTGAACATCTATTTAAGTGTCCTTCGCTCTATATTCTAACTCGACTAGATGTAACTGTCAAAGAATCAAGAGAGTACTTTAATATCAGAATATCAACAGTGAAGAGTAGGAGGATGGAGGCGAAATCCCAACACGAAATTGCAGTATGTGTAGAATAAATTGATAATCATTATTGTAATCAGGATTGTTGATAAATTGGGCCGCAATTGAACAGGGTTTACATTTTTTGAATCACTATTGTGCAAGAATTGTAGACATAAATGTCTCCCTATTTGTAAACAGCATCGTATCACTTGTGGAATCAAGAACATAGACGTATTGAGATCAGTACCTTGCGACAAAAGTCCAAAGTGGAGACTTCCCACACACAGATTTGGGATTTCCTTGCAACTAGGGCCTGCAGCAGAAGCGGAAGCGATGACTTGGCCAATCATTTTGAACAGCCATAGTTGAATATTCCCATTCATCGTCATTCATTGCTAACCCTGTTTGATTTCGCCTATTGCAGTCAATCAATCATCACAAAAACGCCGTTGTTGCAATGCAGTATTCTCGCGATGACCGATTTCTCTTGACTATCGGTGATTATCGTGAATGTTCCGTTGTTATTTGGAGCACCATGGATTATACCGTACTAGTTTCAACATTTACCCGGTACCCGATTCATGCGGTCAGCTGGGATCCCTTCACAATGAACGAATTTGCGACAGTTGGCCAAAATGGCAGTGTTCTTTTCTGGTTACTGGATGAAACCAAGCAGCAAGCCTTCCTAAACGTAAGTTTTTTAAGCTCCATTTTTTCTCTTATCTCCTCCTCAAAATTAATTATCGTGGCTCTTTGTTTCATTAATTTTCTTTTCAAACAAGTAGACAATTTGAGTTCATCTACTTTTTTTGGAATTACTTTTAACTGGCGCTGTTGAGGCACGGCGAAGACTAAATATGCAGGTGACATCTTTATTTAATTATGTTGAATTTCCTAAAAATTTTGCAATAGGCTTGTTAATCCAAAAGAAGATAGCACAAAACAGCATTATTTCACGAAAGAACTTCTCCATATAGTGATTATTTTATGAATATGACGTAAAATAGCAGAAACCACTCTGAGCAGGAATAGATCGTAAGGATTTGTGATCAAAATGACTTATTAACTTAATCCTATTAATTTGCTCTTAGTTTGCAAGAACAATCCGACAATCAGTTAAACGCTCAATTTTACAGGATTATCTGATGACCCACGAATTTCGTACCAATGTAGGATAATTGATATCGGATATCAACCTTAGGTTTTTCCTGGGAGCTCGAGATGTTTATCAAGGGTCCCTCAGAACTTACAGAGTCCTCGATTATGTTCTTCAGAGCTTCATATCGCACATATGTTTTTAGCCAAATTGAAATCTCACAGCTTCAGTGACAACTCATTGTGTATGGCTATCTAGATAAAAGAGAACAACGACTAAAAATTAACTCCGATTTTAGTAATTGGATTTAATAGTGGTCGGGGACAAAGCAAGGAGTTCCTCAAGGATGAATCTTAGGCTCGTCGCTTTTTGACGTTTACATTAGCGATATATCTCTCGATTTGGACCAAAAAAAATTAATTACGTAGACGAAAATACAGTTTGGCTGTCAAGCGCTAATAGAAGTGAAATAGCTGACGAGCAGCCAAACTTGATGAAGAATTTTGTGAGAATTTTGTTATTCTCAATAGCGATTAAAGCAAGCTTATAACTTTAAAAGCCAACCGATCCAATTTGGAGCAATCTACAATTCAAGTGAATAATTGTACTATCGCAGAAATTTAGAATGTTTAATTATTAGATGTAACAGGGCAACAACTTAGATAGAAGAAAATATTGAAAACTTTTGTAAATAAACTAGAGAAAGGTGCATGCTTTAGCAAGAATTGCCTCTTATATGGATGAATCTAAGCCAATGCAGGCTTAAGGCTGAAATTGAGGTATCTGAATTTCCATTTTGCCTTACATTTCAGATACACGAGGCAGAAGTTCCTGAGGAGATTTTCAATGATTCACAGGTAGATTTCAGAATGTCTTTTTCTTTCGTTGAATCGCATACATAGTCAAAACTGTCAAAATCCGTGCTTTTTTATGACGGAATCAAATATGAATTAAATAACAAATATTCACTTTGGGCTTTATAGGTCAGATTTTGATTGTTTGTGAGAAATATACGGTGACGCATTGCGAAAAAGGACTTTTACAAACAATTTGATTTTTTGATAACTGACCACTTAATTGGCGATAATATGAGGAAATGCATCCACAAGTGTGTTCTTCTAATGTGACTTGTGGGCATTTTTCTGAAAGGGATGTACCTTCTGGACGTGACTGTGTAAAGCTCCTGTAGCAATGCTTTTTGCAAATTTTGCCAACATTGGTATTTGTCAACTAATGTATATTTATTTCTCCAGCGTTGAATGAAGTTAAACTATAGTATGCGATTGACTGTGTTATTCTATGAGCGTAGAGCTACGTCAGAAGGCTCGTCGCTATTAAAAGCATTTGCTTTCCGTTGCAGGAAAGCACTTTCGATATGACGTCATTGGCCTATGCTGGAGCCAGCGTGTTGTACGTTGGAGCAAGTAATGGTGTGTTCATTACATAACATATGAAAACAAAACTGTTTTTAATGCACATTTTAAAACCAGGACCAAAAGTCAGGGCCTTTGCAGGCCAGTGTCATGTTTAATCTTGCGACATAAATTTTTTTAAGACAAAACTACCTGCAATATATTTTCATTTCTTTAAACTTGTTTCCATCCAGACCTACAATCTTTAATGTCAGTTTTTTCTAAAAGCTGAGTAGCATTTGTGAAAAATAACTTCAAGATTCCAATCTTCACTTTTGCTTGAGCAGGAAATTGAGAAATTCTCCAAGTACCCCAACTTTGAAATTTGTGGAATCCTACTCCTAATGTTATATATTTACTAAATTGGGGAACAAAATAAATTTGGATTAGTTTTTTTGCAGTTACGAGACGACTTTTGTACAAATAGGATATCGAGTTTGATGAGCGAATAAAAAACATGTCAAGAATGCATCGTCATAAAGTTAAATGTTGAGCCAGTAATTGTTATGGCGGTTTGTTTTCGAAACGCCTGAATAGATTCGTGCAAAAGGATGATTTCAATTGCGTTGTTTGTTTGTTTTTAAGGAACAAGTTTGTACCGCACCTTTCTAAAAAGAGTTTTCATACATTTATTATTTTATGTTAAGTCTTCCCAGTAAATAGAATCTTTATGAGTATATGAAGCTTGTGATTCCGTATTTTTAATGCAAGCACCTGCTTTTGTCAATGCTGATACTAAAATCCAATCACATTTGAGACTTCTTAACTCCTTTATTCTGTGCCTGTGTTAACACAAAATGAAAATTAGAGAATCGTTTCATTTCAAAAATCATCTATTAACTTGTATTTAAGGTACTTAGGTATTTGAGGCAAATAAAATATTGAATTTAATCCAGTGAAGTTCTATTGACAAATGTAGTCATTTCCCAAATAAGCTGTAATTTCCTGTAGATACAAAACTGAACAATTTTGCGTCACCAGCATTTGTCAATTTGTAGAATTTGTCCTTGCAAACTTTTATAGAGCTTAGATGATATTCGGGGGCAGTGTTCGCAGCGACTAATTAGTCACAAATTGCGTGTTCCTTGACTAAGAAACTACTCCACAATACGAAACGTAGTGAATCTCTGAAAATTATTGAAGAGGCCAATTTGTAAAATGTAGAATTTTTCGATATCGCTGTATCGCCAATGTAAGGTTCAAATATCAAAAAAAGAATTTAATGCCATCAAATTATTTTACTTGCAGAAATAGTGACTCAAAACATCGGTTCTCTCGACCGAGTTAATGCCTGATGATTCTTGTTTATGTAGACAGAGACTGACCATTTATATGTAGATTCCAATATCTTGTATAATTTTCAGTACGACTAACAGTCTGAGATAACAGACAGTTTGTTTTTCATTTCAGGCGTCATATCTGCTTGGGACACCAGGCATAACTCTTGCTTTATGCATTGGAAAAGTGACAACTCAGAGATACGTTAGTAAACATGGCATTTTACATGATTTTTACCTCGTATCTACTAATCCAAGCATATCTATCTATTCACGATAATTTTATCAGTTCTGAGTTTTTATCAGATATTTTTGACTGGAGGTTATTCAGTCTTATATATTGCAAATATTCACACACACACGTGTTAGAAATGTGACGGGGTGAATAGCTTGGGTCATAATTGCTGCCTGCGACAAAAACTGTTCACTGTAATCATTAGCGGCATTTACGCTAAAAATCTAAATGCCGCTCTCTTAATCGCAAAGACGTCAATCATGAAGCAATCAACGCTGGTTTTGCTGTCATTTTCACGTTTGGATAACAAACATCGCTGTTTGTACGTGAAAAACGCTATGAAATATTTATACTTCAAATCTTTGCTCTATTTCCGGCTGATTTTTACTGTAAAGTTTGCAACAGCTGCGAAGAACGAACTTAATCCCACGCTTATTTGACTCAGCCTCACGTTTCTTCCAATATTTAATTGCACAGGCCCAAGCTGCTCCTAGAGAATCTATCAGCTAAGGCAGCAAGTTTTATTTCATGTTTCAATATTACTGCTTAGGTAAAATTGAAAGATAAATGGTCTAAGTATAACTGTTTGATTCTTGCACCGAAAAATTATCCAACAAATAATCAAACATGAGAAAGGGATTTATATGTAATTAGTTTGCGAATTCCCATTTCTACCATGATTGACGGCAAAGTATTTGTTAAGATGGCTTTGAAAAAAGCAAACATTTGAGTAAACTAAAGCTTTTCGTCTGACACTCTTTAGAGTTTAAAACTTCAGAACATAGATCGAAAACACGTTCAGTTCTATTCAGTTTTAACAATGAAATGTACCAACAAAAGGATGGTGTCGCTATGGGTAGCCCTCTTAGACCTGCCTTGGCCAATATCTCTGTTAGCTTTCATGAAGAGCGTTTGTTTGACAGCGACCAAAAGCCAGTTGTCTACTTTCCTAAAACGCCTTGATGGCCTTCACCCAGCCCTACAGTTTACATTTAAAAAGAAAAAAAATAACTCCTTAACATTTCTAAATGTTTTGGATGAAAAGTCTGGCGCCGGATTTCTCACCAGTGTATACCGTGAACCCACATTTTCGGGGTTATACACTCGATGGAGCCCAAAATAAACAAAAATCAGCCTCACCAAAACGCTAACTCATAGGGCACTGATGATTTGTTCCAAGTCTAAACTCGACTCGGAACTTGAAAAACTAACTAAGATCTTTCTGGAGAACGGCTATCCAGAGGATGTCATTTCTGTTTACATTAAGGAAAAGATAGCAAATTTCTTGGCTGATGTAAAATTTGATCCGCAAAAGTGCCCAGTCTACCTAAAACTACCCTGGATCGGTAACAGTTCCTTGCGTTTTGAAAGTCAAATAAAACAGGCCATTGCAAATTGTTACTTTGCAGTGAATCCGCGTATTGTTTACAGTACGAAAAAGGCCCTTCCATCCATTCAAAAGAACTGTGTTCCTACCATGCAAAGGAGTTCCGTAATATATGAATTTACGTACCAGTGTGATTCTGGCTACAAAACCCATCCCCAAAGAGAACAGCCACCTCGGTCTTGCAGATCTAAAATTACAATTGAAACCTGCGATTCTGCCATCAGGCAGCATTTACTGGAAAACCCAGATTGTGCAAAAAATTATAATGGCGACATGTTTCGGATTATTGGTAAAGCCCGATCGTCGTTCCATCTAGCAGTTTTGGAATCTATCTACATAAGCACGAAAAAACCGCTATTGTGTAGACAAAAGGAGTTCGTTTTCACCTTAGGACTCCACTGGTAACATTCTCAATAGGCAAGCGGCACTGATTGGTCGATCTCAACAGTCATGTGCTCGCGTTTCTGATTGGCCTATTTCGATCCACAACTACAGCGTAGAGTTTTCGATCTATGTTCTGACGTTTTGAACTCTGAAGAGTGTCAGACGAAAAGCTTTAGTTTACTCAAATGTTTGCTTTTTCAAAGCCATTTTCAAGTTTTGTTCCACTTAAAGATTGTTTGCATATTTGTTAAGAAGAGGCTTGAAACCCTGTTCTTGATTTGATAGACCTAATTCACAACATGAACCTTTGCCTTTAAGCGGCTTACGCTGTGCACACCAGCTTTATGTTAAGCGGAGACTTTCAATTTATCTTTTGCAGGCTTCTTATGATAAAGCTTAACTAATTATAATAATTAAATAATAATATAGATATAAATCAGCATAAATACTTAAATCGGTGTCTTCCTGATATACAATCTATCTTATTTCAGTCTATTTGATTTTTATCATGTAAATTCAGCAGTGAATTTATCTGCCAATCTTATATCAGCTTCCTGTTTCTATCTACGTTTCCGTTGTCGAAAATTGAATTTAGGACATTTATCTCTCTAAGACATTTCCGTGACAAATTAGGAAAGGAGACATAGGAAAATCAAAGTAGTTTGTTAGAAAATTACGATACTTCTGGAGTAAAACGTTTTGGCTCAGTGCTAATCGACCAGTCACAGCCAGTACCAAGAAATTGAAGCATTGATATCCCAGCATTCCGTTGCATCGATACAGTTAAACCATGTTTGGGAAATCTAGCGTAGCAATATCAAGCTTTGCCTCTTTGATTCGTAGACCCTATCTTCATTTGGAAAGGGGGGGGGGTACCAGGGCTAAGGAATATGCGGGGGACGTAGACTAAGGAATATGTTGAGTGGGTACCAATACCTCATCAATTTGATTTGCCTTTTAAATTGTATTTCAGTCCAAATGATCGCCGAGAAAGATAAATTAATTACCGGGGGAGCTTCCAACAATCTCTGTTTGTGGTCCGTTGCTGGAGTTGCGGGTTTACGGGAACAAGAAGACCCAAACAGGTAAAATATCACTTAATATAATATTACGAAATACGATATAATGTTATTAAATGCAATATTATGAAATACATATATGATATAATATAATATAATATAATATAATATGATATAATATGAATATAATATATATGATATAATATGATATAATATAATATAATATAATATAATATAATATAATATAATATAATATAATATAATACAACATGAATAAATATAATAAAGTGCTGTGTGATATCATATGCTGTATATGAAGTATAATAGGATATTGTTAAATATAATACAGCATATTATAATCCAATACAGTAGTATATAATGTCATCTATTATCATGTTGTGTGATGTAATGAAAATAAAATGATATAAGATAATAGCATATAGTAAATTACAATGTGATATGATATAATATAATGCAACAGTTTAACATCATACAATGTTATTTAGTAAAGAACGATACAGCAAAGTATAATTTGATACCATATCATGTCTTTTAAGTAGCGTCCAACATTCGTATCATACGATAAACATAAAGACAGGTTTTCGTTAGTCTAGTATCGATCTCTCGATGTTTTTCAGCGAAATTCTTGCCCGAAACACTCTTGTTATGGATGACGAGATGCAGTTGGATGGTTGTATCATCAGTGCCGTTTTTGATGGCAATTTAGACGTTGGCGTCGTTGGTACTAATGGTGGCACACTATGGTACATAAGTTGGGAAGAAAGAACAAGTATTCGACTTGTCTCTGGTCACACGGATCAGGTGGGTAATTATCATGAGTCATCTGCTCTCTAATTCAATTACCCTAGGGCAACCTCTGATGGTGACCCTTCATGGTTGATAAAATTGCACCACATTGTATTGTATTGTATTGTATGCATTGTGTTGTATTTTATTGTATTGTATTGTATTGTATTGTATTGTATTGTATTGTATTGTATTGTATTGTATTGTATTGTATTGTATTGTATTGTATTTGTTACCTAGCTTCCAAAGATAGTTTTGGGACACTGAGAAACTATACTTAATACTTATCGAGCAGTGTACTGGTCCTTCCTCGATGTGACAACACCTCGTAATTCCTGCGCCTGGAATTACAGAGAGTTGGCAGCTCTCTTCCCGACCCTTCCTCGTTCCACAACCAAGGAACTCGGCGTTTACAGGCAATGTTTATGGCTTTTTTTCGTTTTTGTAGGTGAATGGGCTCATTTTTGGTGGGCATGATGATGATTACATGGTGTCTTGTGCTTCTGATGGCAGCCTTAGACTCTGGAACACTGATTCTTACGAGCAAACTTTGCAATTTTTAGTCCTTAATCAAGTAAGTTAACTCGAATTTCTTCAGGAAATGGTCGTATCGCAAGAAGAGACACTTATTGATATCATTGCCTATAATCGGCAGTCTAAATTTCCCATCTTTTTTCCTTCAATTCAGCAGCATCAAGTTCTGCTTGTTCCCCCGTTTCAGTCTCAAACAATGCATGAAACTGCATGTGATTCTAGAGATTGGTCATGTATGCCGTGAAACTTTTAAAGAGCTTCATGAAGGACTACGTTTCAAACCTTTATTATCGATACAGACGACCAAACTCGTTGTCACTCCAAATGCTGCTTTTAACACGAGCAGAGTATAATTATACGGGGAGCTTTTCTAAGTAACTATATTGGTTTGAGCCTAAGTGTCAAGTAAATTTGATAAGCAATACGATTTAAAGGATTAACCACAGCCAGATAATTGTCTGCTTTTATCTGGTATCCTCTGTCTCTCGTAGCACTGCAATGCTGTTGCTTTCAGGCCAGTCCCACAACCAACTCCTTTGCACACACTCACTCAAGACGGACGACATGAGACCACGATCCGCCCCAAGTTGGCTACAAAATCACGACCATCACAATGTGTGGCTGGCTACAGCGATGGTACAGTCAGAATGTTTGATCTCGGCCTTGCTGAAATGGTTCTGAAACTGCAACCACATCCGGTGAAAGTCAATGCCATCTCTTTCTCTCAAGACGGTTTGTTTCACTATTTCTATACGATCTTTTCTTCTAGCTACTATCTCAGTAAAGCACCTTTTTCCTGCATAGAACACTCAAGTATCTATGCTGCACTTTTTGCAAACGGTTGCTCGCTGTTCAACGAATAACGGCAAGATTATTTTAGAAAGACGATGAGATTTCATTCCAAAGATGTTTGCCATTCAAGTTGTCATAATGATTAATTCCCGAGCTTTGTTAAGTTTATTAACATGTTCCTCGACACCTCCAATCGATAACACATTCGTCAATTTTTGCATTATGTAAATTTCTTCTGGAGAAGTTTACTGCCTTCTACTTCTTACTAGAATGTTACTGGACAATTTTTTCATTTTAAAGAATGGTTGCTCCGGCAAAACGTTCCTTTGATGTTTTCTCAGACTAAGAAACTTCTTATAAATTTCTCAGATTCTTATGGATTTTCCTTCCGTATATACTTACCTCCTTAAATTTGACGTAACTGCCCAAAATTTGTCTAGTGCAGAAAAAACTCACATATAAGAAGCTCACATTTAAGAAACTGCAGGCTAAATTTTTCATCAATTTAAACATTTCTCGTCATGAACTTTGCTTTCGCCTAATACAACACTCGTTTTTGTTCGATTTCATCGCTAGCCAGATGGGTTTACATGCTCCCTGAGCAACATCAGCAACACCTTCTGACGTCACTGGGGGCATGCTTTGTTTCGCCTTTATTCTGTGTTTTGGCACTTTCCGAGCCCTTTAACAACATATTCACATTCTATCTTCGGAAATAATTCAATTCATCGAAATCATTAAAAAATTTCACATTGGTTTCAAACAGAAAGAGACGTTGTGATTTTTGGACCTTGGAAGCTCTTTAACAGCTTGTGCTGAGAAGCCGTTTTCAAAAACAAACCACCTTTAAAATTACTGAATTTAAAAACTGACATATAAAATCACATTATGACCTGTCTTGAAGTCTAATTTACATTCTTTCCAGACTAGTCCTGCTGTTTTCGTCATCTTATCTTTCTTCAAACTTATCAGACTTTTCACAATCTATTCCTAACCCTATTCCTTTTATGAGAAACTGTACAGTTTGATCCGAAAAATGAGTTTCTTATATATATATATGTTGATGAAGACTTGTCGGTGCCTTTGAAAAAATTGCATCACATACATTTCCATTTGGTCGCTGGTCAAATGAAAAATCTGTGACATCAAATTAACAGGTAATTAAAAAGGATTAATTCTTGCTGCTTCGTACAACTTCAAGCAACTTGTATGGTCGTTTACACGATTACATTCTATGATCACATAAAATATGTGATGCAAATATGACCTGAATATGATCGTGTAAACTGGCCTCAACACATGCAATCCCTGTCAGTTGCTAATACCCATTAAATGCGTTTGATTTCGATCTATTTCCATCGCTACAGGTCGTGTGATAATAAGTGGCGCTGAGGATGGATCGCTGGCGGTAAGCAGCCCTGCGACCGGAATGACCGTCCGGATGCTTAAAGACCACAGAGGAGCCCCGATCACCGATATTCATGTCTCGGCCCATAAAGTAAGTCAATCCGGTTCCGATACCGGACCTTATTCGGTACTACTTAAGGCAAAACCTGAGATTTTAGATCAAGTACGAGTTCAGTTTACCATCCTACGTTATCAAGACGTTACATCGCGAATACGCGAGTGTTGCTTGAAGCTATCAGGGTATACTTTCTATATCCTCCACGTCAGTAACCATAAATTTTATTTCAAACAATCTTTTGGTGGTACAAAACTTGAAAATGGCTTTGAAAAAAGCAAACATTTAGTAAACTAAAGCCTGACGTCAGAACATAGATCGAAAACTCTACGCTGGGAAATATATATACCCAGTTGTGGATCGAAATAGGCCAATCAGAAACACGAGCACATGAATCTATCGCCATTTTCAAATTTTATTTCAATAGTCTTATAGTCGAAGCGTCACCATCTTGCATTTTAGCTCATTTGCTAATGATTTGCTGCCATCCAATTTTTGCCTTCCTTTGCTTTACAATGCAAACAGAGGTGAACCTCTGGTTTGAAGCTGGCATGGTTTTCCAAAATCTGATTATTTACAGCAAGCTGCCTCTAATTTTTAGTTTTGTGCTGTTGTCTGTTGTCGTGAAGAAATCATGTTTAAATATTGTCTATCTGTATGTCGTTTGTTTAAAATCTACAATTCTTACTAAAACGACTTGGAATACACAACAGTTTCCGTTCTGTTTCGCTTTTTTTCAGTGCCCTCCCTCCAAATACACCACGACAATTTAAAGCTGCTTGATCCAGTTATTTGCTGGGGAAAGAGGCTGGCCATACCTTGGCAAATTTGTAAAACATTTTATTGATTTTAAAATGGCCATAAAAAAGCAAAAATTTAATTTAATTAATTTTGCATACTTAGAGGATTTTATTTTGCTCTTTCAGGTTATGTGGTCCAAATTCGAAAATTCCTAAAATAGATTTTTGTGAAGTCATTATTTAAAAGCTGTTGTCTGTTTTGCGATATGTAAGTTCTAATACGTTGTCAATACGATGTATGAAAACTAGCTTTAGCAAAGAGTTTTGCGGAGACATGAGATTATTCTTCTCCTGATTTCCCTGTCTTAGGACCACTCGTATTCGTTGTCATCCCCGGCGCTCTGGCTTGCTGCAAGTGCAGATCGAAGGGTCAGCATCTGGACTGCTGATTGGTCAAAAGATTTCTGTGAGCTTGTTGATTGGCTCTCATTTCCTGCGCCGAACTTTGCACCAGATGGGACATTTGTCAAGAAGACTGACAAGGTAGTTAGCGAAAAAAATCTGCGTTTTATCAAAACATGTCACTGTCTTGTCATTTAATTCTTCATGATATCTAGGATTTTCACCTGGCAACTGAGCTATCTCCTTTTAAAACGATATTTGCTAAAGTTTGTATGTTATATTGAAAGAAATTATTTTTCACTGTCAAAAAAAGAACGGTCTGCTAGAAGAAACAAGATTTTTACAGCAATACTATCCTCTTATTGTAATTATTATTGCCTTTCTTTTCATCGTTTCTTTCCCTTTTTTTCTAGGATTATTACAGTCACTTTCCTCCAAGTCTTGCACGGTTTTCGCCGAGTGATGCAGACATAGTCATATACACAGGTTACGGCATGAAGAAACAACTCGCTTATTACAGCTTATCCCAGAAGAAGGTAAACCATTTAACCTGATGTGTCTTTTGATAAACAATAAAATAGTAGCTACCCCTATTGGAAAACTATGTTTCTTTCGTGTCTCTTGGTGTCCTTTTCTAGAACTATCTGCATCGGCACATACCTAAGTATTTCTGCATGAATGTTAGTAGCAAGTTCTGTGAGCTACTTTAAAGTCCTAGCTACATATATAATCATTACGATAAAAGTCCACTCTTCCCCCTCCCCAGACTCTCTGGACCCTCCTTTTTTCCCTACATTCTCCCACAACTCTAGCACCATTCTTCTGTACCCTCCCCCAACCGTTCCACTTTTCCAACCCACTGCTACTTCCTTCAAGCCTCTGAATCCTATCAAAATCCTCTGCGCATTTTCCTAGACCTTTGAAGCTTCCCCTAACTCCACGCACCCCGACCCTTTGTACCTTCCCACAACCCTCTTCGCCCTTCCCCAATTTGTTTGGGCTCGTTCCCTTCAGCTCTTTGCACCGTCCTTCCATCTCTTACCCTTAAATCTACTTGACTTAAATCTACGCAACAGTTCTGTCCAGAGATTCTTTGCACTGATATTTTTGCCAAGGACTGTGTTTTCGTTTCTAAGCAACTCTGTGCTTTTTCTTTTGAAAACAATCCACAATTTCAATACTGAAATTAGGATGTTTTCTTTACATTACCTGTACATCCCAACAATTGTCAATCGATTTTTGTAAAGTTTTAAAAAGCATTTATCAAACCACCTGAAAGCAAAATTTAGGATCTGAAATTGACTATTAAACAAGCATACTTTTTCAAATATTATATAAAACAATTAACCGCTGTATTCACTTTTGGCATAATAACTGCTCTTTACATCCATAAGTTCCATTTCATCTGTAAATTATTCATTATTTGTTCAGATTTTTAATTAATTTACTTGTAACTATAATTAAGGATGATAACCTGTGCAAATATTGGAGTACGAGCTTGTTCACGATATCGTCAAATCAAATCTCTGGAAAGATTGCTGTTAATCTTGAATCGGAATTCCTTGCCGTCAAATCTAAACATAACGAAACTGATTTCTTGACATCATGGTGTCTTACGACTTTTCATCATGATTCATCATGATAATCATGATAATTGGCACTGTTACCATTCTTGCCGTCTTCATGATAATGATAGATACATTTCATTTTCAATTCATCTTTTACCCTGGGTACCAGATCCCACAAGTCAGGAGGAGAATGAAGACGAGTCGGGATGAAAGGAGATAAGAGACCTCTCCCAATTTCTTAGGAACAAATCTCTCTATTTTTAAGTTTAACCAAATTATTATAGAATGGGTAAGATATAAAGGAGCCAAAAACATATATAGTTAAAAGGAAGTCAATTTGCGTTTGGCCATAGTCTTTTTTGCGGCAGAAAATGTTGCAGAATTCTTCAGGGTGACGTCTTAAAAATCTTTGTTAGAATTTTTAAATTTTGACTACAAAACCTAAAAGAACATCAAAAAATACTTTTAATAATACAGTATCAGTCAAATATGTTCAAAAATTTGAAAGGTTTAGTTTGGTGACGTCATGACTTAGAACTCTATAGATGATACAATTATTAGCGTTCTGAATCATCCGTCATCATCATCATCATGATTATCATCATCAGCACAGCGCACACCGGTACGGCGACACAGATTCCGATCAATCAATGTAATATAACATATATTTTTATCGTCGCTGTTTCTCTTGTATAACTTTCAGGTGTTTAATCGGCTTAGCATGATCTTCTTTATTCAAGATTTCAATCGGGCTGTTTCATTTTCCATGCAGGTCATTCGGGCTGTTTCATTGACGGAATGGGCATTCACCATGGACATATCACCAACTGAAAATTTGATTGCCGTTGGTTCTAAAGGTGTTAGCACTTCAAACTTACCTTTATTCGAGTAGCTTTCCTTTTCATCGATCCCTTTATCTCTCAAAACAAGATTAATTCTATGTTTGTAAATTTTTTTTTAATAAACAGTTCTCATCTTATTCTATAAAATGCTGTTGGGGCTTAGGCCACCCGTTACATCTGGAAATCTTAGGTCAAAAATACAGATATTATAATTCTTGAAAGAAACTTTGAACATGAAAACTACACTTCAATTTATTTTCTTTTATTCCTTAATGCATATTTCTTAAAATCATTTGTCTTTTAGCAATTTATTTTAGATCTATTTTGATAGGTTTGCTGTAGGCATTTGAATGCATTGGTTTTCATGATTTTTCAACAGTTTATGTATTAGGTAATTCCCAGAGTCATCGTAGGTAATTCCCAGAGTCATCTAAGGTAATTCCCAGAGTCAACTAAGGTAATTCCCAGAGTCATCTTGTATATAGAGACAATGATCAGGATGGGCAACATACGTTGTTTCTCATTCTGTATCCAATATTTTCAGACCCTTCGAATAGGTATGATAACTCAGGATAAGGTCAATCCATTATGGCAAAAATTTTATTGAAATAGTTTATTGAATTTGTTAATTGATACATAAGAGCACTGCTAAATCAGTCATCAGTGATTTATTTGACTGCTTTGCAGAAATACTTTGTCGAATCAAGCAATTAAATAATGACATAGAATCACAAAGAAAAATGAAGGCTAGAAGTAAAAAAGTAAAAAGTATCATGGTATCATAAATGAGCAAGGGTTATCATAAACAAAAAGTAAACATCATTGAACTTAAGATATATTCCTACTCCTAGCGACCTTTGCTTTTGTCAAATTCCTTTTTTTTCGTTTACCTGCAGATCGACTCTTGAAGATCATCGATTACAAGGAAGGAACATTCCAAGACTTTGTTGGACATTCTGACTCAGTTAAAGTCGTAAGATTCTCACCCACTGCTAGGTTTTTATTTTCTGTTGGTTTTACTGACGTATTCGTCTGGGAAGTAAATGCCTAATTCCCCGTTTTGTTTTATTAAACTTCAACAATTGAGCAATAGTAGATTTGATATTTGTCAAGCTGTGTAAATTTTAGTAGATGAAGCCTTTTAGAACTCTTGTTTCTTTTCTTAGGGTTCTTGCGAGTTTTGAAAATTATCTGTAAAAAAGCCCTCCGGAGAAAGATTCTGGTTGAAGTGTTGCATTTTCTATTGTGATCATCAGGTGTTTTACACAACATTACCTGCAACAATATTTTCACAAAATTTGATCTTTCACTTTCAAGCAATTATTATAATTCTGCTCACACTATTTTGGGTAAAGCAATTTTTTCTTGTGGATAAATGATGTTAGCAAATCCCTTTATTCTATTTATTTATTTATTTACATTTATATTTTGTTTTGATTATATTTGCAAACATAACAACGCAGGCATAACACTATAACTCACCTTAAAGACCTCAACCATTCTGTACGATATTTTTAACATTTCCCAAATAGGCCCTGTTCTTTTCATGCTAGATTTTGAGAACTGCTCCAAAAAAGTATCCCAGAAAAAAACCTTCCTAGAAATATCTCCCCGTTATTAAGGAAAAATGGAAAAGAATACAGAAATTTAATCCCTTGCAAGTCTGGTGATCAGAATGAGTAATTTCTTGATGTTTAGCGGTTCAGTCAAGTCCCTTTTGCAAATTCACTCCACCATGAGATGGGGACGCTGGTATTATGCTCATGGACCCCACCATTAAATCAGAATTCCCCTGGCTATGGCTATTTTTTGTCCCCAGTATCTATCATCCATACAGCACGGCTTAGTACGGCACGGCTTAGTACATCTGTGTCAAGGAAGGATGCAGGGGGCAGTATAAGGACCGCGGAAGCGGGGAGCTGAGGGGGCTATAGCCCCCCCCCAATAATTTCCAAAATGTACTTAAAACCATACAAATAGTCACCCTGTTCTTGATTTTTAGCATGTTTAGCCCCCCAAGCGTTTTAGTACCCCAAAACGTTTTAGCCTTCTCAATCCCTAATATGCTCCGCGGTTGTTGGAGAGTATATCCATGCTTCGAAAAATGACTTTTTGTACAATGCATATAACTCGGCTAAGGTTTGTAAAGAACAAGAAATTGAGCGATTTAGACTTCTCCTTTCTTGGAGACAGTTCTAGGGGACCTGTTCCATTTTCACACACTTTTTGTAGATTAATCGTTTTATGAACAGCCCTGTTCCCTGGCTTTATTCGCCCCACACATTCCCCAAACCCTCACGTCTGCACCTTCGTCCTGCATTCCTTATGCGACTATTCACAGTTGTGAAAAGAAGCTCATTCAGCAAAGTGCAACAGGTACCAGCACAGTAATTGGTTCGTCCATTGACTTGATTGCAAAAACGTCTATTGACTTTAAACGTCCTTGAATCCCCAATCTTCATCAAAGTGTCAAATTTCCATCATTTCGATCGATCGCTATTAATGTTGTTGTGCACGCAAGCTAGGTGGTTTTATATTGTGCTTACGCTGGCGTGCACGCAAAGATATTCTGTATTCAGTTCAGTAACCAGTTCGGATGCTTTTTTACCCCTATCTCTGTACTTTAACGCCCATTTCCCGTTAAGTATACAGTATTTGTTTTGTATACAGCTGATTCATCTTCACGACATTTTTCGTACGAATATTTGTTCGAATAAATGTCAGTGGGTTTGTTTTTTAAGTTTCACAGACAAGGCTGCTTCGTTGCGCCGTTACCCTCTGTAGAATGTCAAATGATAATCGCAACAAAACCGCTGCGCTGGAGGTGACGTACAATCGCGTATAATCCTAATTTTGATTTCAAGGAAAGTCTTCCCCTGTTTTAATTTACAATTAGCATCGATAAATTACCCCGTATCACATAATTCGGGCCTAAGTTGCCAGCTAGCTCTACCCCGGATAAGAAATATTGGAGTGGTTCGACAAGGCCAAAATTTCGCAAACATGGCCTTTTATTACCACTCACCCCATCTTCTTAGCAGACCGACTTTGATGGCCGCGTACGCCTACGGCATCCCTGCGTACAATGATTTTGGAACCGAGGCTTCCTTTTGATTAGCTTTATCGCGGCAGATGTTTTTCAAATGAGATTTCTTTAACTACCTGTCGAGGATTTCAAATGACAGATCGTTGGTTGGCATCTAATCGAAACAACTGGATCCATACGTTGCTCCTTCTCATTTTGACAGAAAGGCTGTTACTTTGGAAGTATCTTTTTAAAGCTCCCCTTTCAAGGCAGTTTGACACTGGAAGAGCGTTGTAAGTTGTATCAATTTTCTTGGTTGTTCATTTGGAAGAGCCTCTGCAATATGACTGCGTATAAAGATTCCTGTGCCGATTACCTTAACTAATCACAGACGCTTAATTTGCTTCTGATTGGAGATTTTAAACTAAAGTTCATTGCATGAAAGATAGCATAATTCTTATCAATGACAACTTTGAAAGTATTTAAATCAATATTTCTCCTTATGGATAAATTTTAAATCTAAATATTTTCCTTGTTAGCTTTTGTTTATTTCAATCTTGCTTTTGTATTAATTAACTTTTGTCTAACCTCTGCTTTGCTCGACATGAGTGTTTTGAATTTAAATGTGGTTTGGTTGTGATTTGCGTAATCACTTCAAGATGCGTTAGGTCAAGGAAACTCTTGAATCCCAAAATGACAACTCCAAAAATAGAGGCGTAACGATGAATATAATACAGCTTGTTATGGTGTAGTTAAATTGCTTCTATAACGAGATTCTGAGATATTCAAGGTTCGAGTGTCTACTGCCAGCTGTGGCGTTTTCTTCAACCACTTTGAAATCTGTCATTCGTTCCCAAAGAAGAGAACTTTGTTTCGTTCGTAAGCTGAAATAATTTTCTTGAATACTTTATTTGCCTTTCTTTAAAGTGTGCCTTCAGTGGAGATTTAGGTATTTGTTGCACTACGATGTTCGAGTTAAATTTGTTGTATCTTGCGCTTCGGACTGTGACACATGTATGATGTCATAGTTTCATGTCTCCATTTCAGAATAAGATATTGTCCATGCTTATCTTAAAGATTCAATAAAAGTTGCTTTTATCAGAGGCTAAGCGATTTTTACTCAAGTAATTGCAAAGGAGTTAAGGAATTTACCGCCTCCAATGTATTGTCACCTTATGTGTTCCGTGTCCTGGCGTCCAGGACCATATGCAAAGGCAAAAAACGTTTAACTACATGCCGGGTAGCATGCGAGCAAGATATTTTCATTTGTTGATGCAGGGTTATGGCAGCTAATGTCAATCTAAGGCTTGTACATAGCTGATGTGATGTGAGCTTGCATGTACATAACAGCGTACAGCCTCAGCTCTTATGCCCATTGAAGTTGTCCGAGATCTCAACATTTAAACAATAAAGTTTGTACAGGACAACAGTTAACCCGCATGCAGACTTTACGAATAGATGGAATTATAGATTCTGCGCAACGGCGCTTGTTTTCTTGTATCATCCAGTACGTTAGCATTTCTTTGTGCAATCGTCTTTTTCGCAATCTTTTTTGGGTACAATAGAGTACCGAGGTGTGGTGTCATCAAAAGTCAATTTTCTTAGAATTTCTTAATTTTGACCACATAAATTGTAAGAAAGTCATAAAATACCTCTCAATATGCAAAAACAGTTAAATATGTTCGAAATTAGGCGAGATATGGCCAATGAAAGATTTCAAGTTTGCTAACGGATTACGGTTATTCTGGCCTGGTTCATAAAGTTATGAACCAAGACGAAATTACAGAGGTTTGATAGGGCAAGAGCCTGTGCTCATGTGGCCATTTCTCAGCCAATTTGTAACAAAATCATCTTCAAAATCATTTGTGACGTCGTCCCTTCGGTACTCTATGGCTTCGAAATGAAAGACATCTCATTGTCTCGTGAAGAGACATCTCATTGGTGCATGAAAAGACATCTCATTGGCTCTAAAGACAAGGAATTTTGAATAAGGGACTAGTCTTGCGAAATACGTGATAACAAGAAAATGTGTCCCGTTGCGCAGACTCTACAATTTGCACTATTTGTAAAGTCTACACGCAGGCTAGCTAACCGCACTGTCTGTGGTTCTTGGCTAACAGATAAGAAGTTTTGTAGGATTTTTCGTATCTATCAGACAATAAACCGACTTGCTGAATTGTCTGAAAGCCTAACTGAGAATGCAATGTTCTGAGCTGCATTGCGTATTAATTGATTCAGCTTTCCATGTATGCAGAATTCACTTTACACCTTACGTCATTCGAGACCACAATCGTTTGCATGATATCAAACGTCAACCCGCTTGATGAATTTATGGTCATGAATAATTAATTTCTACGAGCACCTATAAGAAATTTGTTGTCCAATTACAGCAAAACGACTGGTAAATATTAGTCCACGGCTTTCAAGAAGTTTCGTTGCCTATCATGGAAACCTTTTACAGCGTAAAGTATTCCATTTTATTGTGAATTGAACCGTTTTATCATATCTGCTTCAATCTCAATCGACATCTATATTTCGCAGCCTTGTATTAGCAGTTGATTGAATCAGACGGTCAAGAACTGAAGATGTCGAAAGTGGCCAAAGATCCAATTAAGGTAAGCTTACAACTGCTAAAATTCTTTCTACTCAACGTAAATCTTTCTCCGTTAACGTGTTAAAATATTTTAAGCAAAAGACAAAATTATCAAGCAATATATTTTTTAGCCTTATTACTCAATAATCTTGAAGATTTTGCTTTTCAGAACTTTAAAAAGCCTGCCTAGAGTGAATAATCAAGGCAATTACGAGTGGAGTTTGATTTTATGACAAAAATTTCGACAATTATAAAATACTATTCATATTTTTTATCATTTCGTTGGTGTTACCAACATTTTTCATTGACTATTCTGACTATAAATAATGGATTTAATACTGAAAGGCTCTCTCAAAGGATTCTCAAAAACGATAGCAAGAATTGGGTTATTGTTCTACATTAAGGGTAGAGGCCTAACCTCTGCTATAAATCAATTGACTTTTCAGTTTATTATTTTGCGCAAATATTGCGATTTATAGTTTTTAATTTTTCCCTCTGCTTCTTTGGCTTGTGATGCATTTTGCCTATGGCATTATTTGAGAGGCACTCCACTACCTAAAAAAGCGTACGGGATTTTTGTGATTTCTAAAATCCCTAAAATCCTTGAACAGATTTTACAGGGTGGTCCGGATTTCTTGGAATTTCCTAAAAATGTCCAGGGACTTTGAATGGATGTTAAATATTCTTGAATACCTTTGAAAATGTGTAAATGTATCGTAAATCCATTAATAATCTTTTTAAGGCTACGTTCACACTGCTCCGTTTTCATTTCTATCCGTTTTTGTGAATAAAAACGCGGTCCGTTCACACTGCTCCGTTTTAAAATGAAAACGCTATGAAAACGGTAGGCGTTCTCATTGCTCTAGCGAAAACGCAGTCGCGGCCTCCCTTTCAACACGAGTCGTTTTGCCACAAAACTGGCGCCAAACCGAAACACACACACGAAGCCACGCCATTCTCGATTTTGCATCAAGGAGTCGATAAGAAATTTAATCAAGAAATTGCTTTCAAGCTTAAACATGCCACCTAAACGAAACGAGGATGTATTTACCATGACCATCAAGCATTTGTTCTGCCAGGGCGACCCAAAATCGACGTTCCTTCGACTGGCGTCGTTTGTCAATCAAATTGCATCTGATTTGGTGAATGGATCTATTAGCCATTAAAAATCTCAACATTAATTTCTTCCTACGTGCATTGTAACTTTGATTCAACGCTGCAATGACTGCTATGAAACTACGAACAGAAACCAAAGCAAACAGCATTTGAATAGCAGTCGTTATCGCTCTAATGTCAGCCATTTTAAAAAAACACTGTATTTTGATTCTTGGCGCCTTCAGCATCGAATCTTGCTGCTGTTGTTAGCGTTTTCAAATGTCTCCGTTTTTGGTGTTCACATTGAAAACGGACCGTTTTCAAAACGCACCGTTTTCAGATTTATGCGTTTTCGTTAGCGTTTTCAAAAGCCGCCGTTTTTACATCGGAGCAATGTGAACGGAAGGCCTAAACGGATAAGTTTTGCTCCGTTTTCTTATGAAAACGTAGCAGTTTGAACGGGGCCTAAGTCATCTCAGCTTCGATTTCATTCACTTAGGCCCCGTTCACACTGCTGCGTTTCGTTTAGGTGGCATGTTTAAGCTTGAAAGCAATTTCTTGATTAAATTTCTTATCGACTCCTTGATGCAAAATCGAGAATGGCGTGGCTTCGTGTGTGTGTTTCGGTTTGGCGCCAGTTTTGTGGCAAAACGACTCGTGTTGAAAGGGAGGCCGCGACTGCGTTTTCGCTAGAGCAATGAGAACGCCTACCGTTTTCATAGCGTTTTCATTTTAAAACGGAGCAGTGTGAACGGACCGCGTTTTTATTCACAAAAACGGATAGAAATGAAAACGGAGCAGTGTGAACGTAGCCTTAGTACGACGTTACCTAGTTACAATACAACTACGATATTTTTAGTAGATTTCTGAGGTGTGACGTCTTAAAGATCTCTTTTTAGAATGTTTGAATTTTGACCACATAATCCAAAAGAATATCGTGAAGATCTTTTAAAAATGCAAAAGTGTTTAAATATGTAAAAAATCTGATGATATATTGTCAACGAAATATTAAAATTTGCTAACGGATTACAAAGTTATGAACAGAAAACTTCTTAATAAATCTTCCGAACTATTACTAACATTTTACAAAATTCATAGTTAATGGAATATTTGAGAAATTGGAAATGTTTTAGGATCGCATAAAGTTTTCCAGGGATTTTCGGATTTCTAAAGGATTTCTTGCGGTTTATGGATTTTTTTCGGAATTTCAGAAGGGGTGTACGGGATTTTTTTTGAGTGAAATGCGCCTCGGCAGTATGAACGTACAATTTCATTGGCTCATGACAGTAATAGCCTACAGTCGTATTGGCTTTCGTCAGTATTAGCTCACCATAGTGTTGCCCTTGGACAATTTTTCCTTTCGATAATATTTCCTTACGATAGTATTGGGTTTGATAGTATTGGCTTATGATACTTTTTGCCTATGACAGTATTAACGTACATTAGTACTGGCTGTAGTCAGTATTGGCTTTCGAAACTATTGGTTTGCGATGGTATTGACTCTGGATGTTATTGAATTTCGATGGTATTAGCTTATAATGGTATTTGCTCATGATAGTGTTAGCTCTAGATTCTATTTCTTTACAACATAATTGGATTACGATAGCATTTGATTTCGATAGGTTTCAAGGTTCTTCATTTTGGTTGAGACAAATCTTCTGTTTTTTTCTGTAAAAGAACAGGCTTTCAAAAGAAATCTTGTTTTCAATGTGGATTGATACATGATAAAAGATAAAACGGGTGACATATTTGCTCTTGTCATTTCGCCAAAACCGTCTTTGAACTTTTGAATCAATTTAAATTATAATGTATTTAGATTGCTATTTACAATGAGAAAATATCCTTTGCCGGTGGTGCGGCTTCAATAGATTTACATGCTTTGTTTTTGCAAAAGCAGAGGATGAGTTATCAATTAAAGCTATTGAATTTTTCCATTCAAGTTCCGAGATATGTAAAGAATTCTAGAATAGACTGGTGGCATGTGCTTTGGGCTAGTTTCTTAGGTCTCGTAAGATTACAAATAGGGCTGAGTCAGCTTTTTTATAGCTGGTGCATATGATTTCACACAATATCTTGAAGTACTTTCCACAGCATTACATTGTATTGTGTCCCTATCTTTCTTTTGGACAGAAAAATTCAGGGAAAATGGAGTCTGACCTTGAATTGCAAGACTTATCCGATGACCTTTACGCAGATGAGATGATAGAGTTGGAATACATGCTTGCAAAGATAGAACAAGATAAAAAGATTGGGAAAAAAAAGGCTGCGCCTGTGAAAGAGGATGATCCTATCAAAGAAAGTGGCAGAAAGAAATTAGCAGCTGTTGTTATTGCACTTGGAATCGAGGCCGAACTGCCAGCTGAATTCTATGAGAAGTTATTGGCATCAAGAAGAGCCAAAATGTTGATTAGGACGATTACAGACAGTAAAGAGGCCAAAGATTTGCTGAGCAAAATGTCGAGTTATTAGAACAAGACTCATTTATACGAGATTTGATTGAATTTATAATGACACTGTCATCCTTTTCATGGGATGGTACCAGGAACTGCGGATTATATTAAGAATTGAGAAGGGACTGAAATGTTTGGGGGCTTAAAATGCAAAACATCTGGAGCAAGATTATTTTCTATTGTTTCAAGTACAGTTTTGAAAATTGTTGGGGATTCTCCCCAATAAGACCCTCCCGCTTTTCCGGTCCCTCTACGATGGCAGGTACTGTTTGGCTGCATAGAGGATCAAAACCATCCTAACAACAAGAATTAATGGAGTAGGATTCTTGTATAATAATGTAAATATTGCTTGCTATTTGTTCTTCGTAGCATAGGTGTTTCAATAACTAGAGGAACGTTTAGTCAAAATTAGACTTTTTAGCGAAAATTTTCATTCCCAAAACATATAGCATAACCATCCATTTAACGCCTCAGGCGTGAGTAAAACCCTTGTTTCTCAACGGAGGGGGCTTGAAAAAGAGGGGGCGTTATAAAGGGAGGGCCGATGAGACAGTGAAGAACGTTTAGCTTTTATCGTTGTTAATTAGAAAGGTCTTATTGGAAATTCTAGTATTGCATTTACAAGTAAGAAAGCAAGTAGAGGTTTTGACAGATCTTGACTTTTTTTCTGTTCTGCTTCTTTTGAAAGTAATAAGCCTTATATGGTGTACTATAAAGGCCCTTTTAATTTTCGAAATTTTCTAAACGACGGGAGGTTTTGGATAGGTAATTGAGAGCAGAGAAATAGGATATTGTACTTCACTGATCGCTTATAGAATTTGTTTTAATTGTTCGATGAAAGTTATACAAATTGTTAGATCGTTGAAAATCTTTATTTTAGGACTCGGCTTCCATAATATGTTTAAATATAGCATATTGAAAACGCCTTTTTCTCTTAATAAAATCACTGAGGCTCGATGTGCACATACCCACTCTCTGGAGAAAAATTAGGAGAAGGACAATGTATTTTTGAAAATTTTCTTTCTTGTCAAGAAACCGTGCTACTAAAACATTCATGCAAAAATTTTGATACCAGTCTCAAAAGAAATTTTTAGTAAATAGTTGTATAAAAACTCTTGTTGGAATAAACATGATATTTCAAACACCTGAGCCTCATTTTAGTCAAATATTACCTGGTTCTTATCGATGAGTAGAGTTTATGCTCAGTCAGATATTCGGAATGTTTCAGACTTTCACTTCTACCAATAACCACCTTACGATTTGGGTGGATCCTTGAATTTGGGTATTTTGCAATACTTGCTTGCGAGTCTGACGGCACATGCTCCGTTATGATATTTTCAGAAAGGGTCTGGGCATTACAACTGTTCGTAGAGGGCATGCGTACCCGTGACTTGGTTGGAAACAAGTATGAGAGGCATGCAGTAGTGCCAAGACTTTGAAGCAGCCCAATTAAATTGGTTTTTCTTTCTAAATGTCGTTTTTTGGGCTAACCTGGAGTATAATGCCAATTGGTAACTGAATTGTTGCTCTTCAGAAATTAAACAATCAATTAACGTAACTTGGGATTATTTTTCTACTTTAAAAATGACTTGAGAAAACAAAAAAATTCCTTAAGATTTCAGCAGTCTAAATTGGGGTTTAATATGTAACGGTCTTTTTTGTTACTCTTCTTCATAAATAGCTTCTCTCAAGTCTTGAAAGGCCCCTCGGAAGGCGCCTTTGTGCAACGAATTCCCAGCCTTCATTTCGGCATTCAAATGCTGCCACTTAAAATGGTAGACCTATAATGGTAGGTCTGATTTCAAATTCAACCTCGTGAATATTATTCTCGTATTGAAACAGTATTATGGTCATGATTTGATCAAGCTTTTCTTGGAAAGACCTTTCTTGCAGATTTGTTTACAGACACAACGTGGGTTATTGCCATTTTTATTGTTTGGTTGTTCTGCTCTGAGGTTTGTGTTTAAATTTATTCTGTTTTGATTTAAGTTATTCATCTGTGTGGTCCTTTGTCAAACTTTACAGAACACTTTGACTCAAGGCCCTGGCGAAATGGACTTTCTTTGAATGTGCAGAATGTAAAGACATTTTGAGACGATAGAATAAATTGACTCTTGAACCCACGCACATCAGAAATTTTGAATAATTTCCGTTGTGATTATTTTTCGTTATGTTCCAGAGAATCTCAGCTACACAGCTGGTCAATGTTGCTAGACTGTGCATACAAACCATTGTCCCTGGTATTGACATTATATTTCATTTTATTAGAAAATCCTTTCTGTGAGATGTGACGCTCTGCTAAAACTTCTGTCCTTCATTTTCTCTTCAAGGTATGAGCAGTTCTTGTCAACAATATACA
>NW_027019762.1:2701098-2890876 GCF_013076305.1 Rhopilema esculentum
GAAGTAATTTTCTTAAATACTTTGTTTGCCTTTCTTTAAAGTGTGCCTTCAGTGGAGATTTAGGTCTTTGTTGCACTACGATGTTGGAGTTAAATTTTTCGTATCTTGCGCTTCGGACTGTGACACATGTATGATGCCATAGTCTCATGTCTCCATTTCAGAATAAGATATTGTCCATGCTTATCTAAAAGATTCAATAAAAGTTGCTTTTATCAGAGGCTATGCGATTTTTATTCAAGTAATTGCAAAGGAGTTAAGGAATTTACCACCTCCAATGTATTGTCATCTTATGTGTTCCGCGTCCTGGCGTCCAGGACCATATGCAAAGGCAAAAAACGTTTAACTACATGCCGGGTAGCATGCGAGCAAGATATTTTTATTTGTTGATGCAGGGTTATGGCAGTTAATGTTAATCTAAGGCTTGTAGATAGCTGATGTGATGTGAGCTTGCATGTACATAACAGCGTACAGCCTCTGCTCTTATGCCCATTGAAGTTGTCTGAGATCTCAACATTTAAACAATAAAGTTTGTACAGGACAACAGTTAACCCGCATGCAGACTTTACGAATAGATGGAATTATAGATTCTGCGCAACGGCGCTTGTTTTCTTGTATCATCCAGTATGTCAGCATTTCTTTGTGGAATCCTCTTTTTCGCAATCTTTTTTGGGCACAATAGAGTACCGAGGTGTGGTGTCATCAAAAGTCGATTTTCTTAGAATTTCTAAATTTTGACCACATAAATTGTAAGAAAGTCATAAAATACCTCCCAATATGCAAAAACAGTTAAATATGTTCGAAATTAGGCGAGATATGGCCAATGAAAGATTTCAAGTTTGCTAACGGATTACGGTTATTCTGGCCTGGTTCATAAAGTTATGAACCAAGACGAAATTACAGAGGTTTGATAGGGCAAGAGCCTCTGCTCATGTGGCCATTTCTCAGCCAATTTGTAACAAAATCATCTTCAAAATCATTTGTGACGTCGTCCCTTCGGTACTCTATGGCTTCGAAATGAAAGACATCTCATTGTCTCGTGAAGAGACATCTCATTGGTGCATGAAAAGACATCTCATTGGCTCTAAAGACAAGGAATTTTGAATAAGGGACTAGTCTTGCGAAATACGTGATAACAAGAAAATGTGTCCCGTTGCGCAGACTCTACAATTTGCACTATTTGTAAAGTCTACACGCAGGCTAGATAGCCGCACTGTCTGTGGTTCTTGGCTAACAGATAAGAAGTTTTGTAGGATTTTTCGTATCTATCAGACAATAAACCGACTTGCTGAATTGTCTGAAAGCCTAACTGAGAATGCAATGTTCTGAGCTGCATTGCGTATTAATTGATTCAGCTTTCCATGTATGCAGAATTCACTTTACACCTTACGTCATTCGAGACCACAATCGTTTGCATGATATCAAACGTCAACCCGCTTGATGAATTTATGGTCATGAATAATTAATTTCTACGAGCACCTATAAGAAATTTGTTGTCCAATTACAGCAAAACGACTGGCAAATATTAGTCCACGGCTTTCAAGAAGTTTCGTTGCCTATCATGGAAACCTTTTACAGCGTAAAGTATTCCATTTTATTGTGAATTGAACCGTTTTATCATATCTGCTTCAATCTCAATCGACATCTATATTTCGCAGCCTTGTATTAGCAGTTGATTGAATCAGACGGTCAAGAACTGAAGATGTCGAAAGTGGCCAAAGATCCAATTAAGGTATGCTTACAGCTGCTAAAATTCTTTCTACTCAACGGAAATCTTTCTCCGTTAATGTGTTAAAATATTTTAAGCAAAAGACAAAATTATCAAGCAATATATTTTTTAGCCTTATTACTCAATAATCTTGAAGATTTTGCTTTTCAGAACTTTAAAAAAGCCTGCCTAGAGTGAATAATCAAGGCAATTACGAGTGGAGTTTGATTTTATGACAAAAATTTCGACAATTATAAAATACTATTCATATTTTTTATCATTTCGTTGGTGTTACCAACATTTTTTTCATTGACTATTCTGACTATAAATAATGGATTTAATACTGAAAGGCTCTCTCAAAGGATTCTCAAAAACGATAGCAAGAATTGGGTTATTGTTCTACATTAAGGGTAGAGGCCTAACCTCTGCTATAAATCAATTGACTTTTCTGTTTATTATTTTGCGCAAATATTGCGATTTATAGTTTTTAATTTTTCCCTCTGCTTCTTTGGCTTGTGTTGCATTTTGCCTATGGCATTATTTGAGAGGCATTCCACTACCTTAAAAAGCGTACGGGATTTTTGTGATTTCTAAAATCCTTGAACAGATTTTACAGGGTGGTCCGGATTTCTTGAAATTTCCTAAAAATGTAGAGGGACTTTCTTGAATACCTTTGAAAATGTGTAAATGTATCGTAAATCCATTAATAATCTTTTTAAGTGAATGAAATCGAAGCTGAGATGACGTTACCTATTTACAATACAACTACGATATTTCCTTAGTAGAGTTCTTAGGTGTGACGTCTTAAAGATCTCTTTTTAGAATGTTTGAATTTTGACCACATAATCCAAATGAATATCGTGAAGATCTTTTAAAAATGCAAAAGTGTTTAAATATGTAAAAAATCTGATGATATATTGTCAATGAAATATTAAAATTTGCTAACGGATTACAAAGTTATGAACAGAAAGTTTCTTAATACATCTTCCGAACTATTACTAAGATTTTACAAAATTCATAGTTAATGGAATATTTGAGAGATTGGAATTGTTTAGGATCGCATAAAGTTTTCCAGGAATTTTCGGATTTCTAAAGGATTTCTTGCGGTTTATGGATTTTTTTCGGATTTTCTAAAGGGGTGTGCGGGATTTTTTGAAGTGAAATGCGCCTCGGCAGTATTAACGTACAATTTCATTGGCTTATGACAGTAATAGCCTACAGTCGTATTGGCTTTCGTCAGTATTAGCTCACCATAGTATTGCCCTTGGACAATTTTTCCTTTCGATACTATTTCCTTACGATAGTATTGGGTTTGATAGTATTGGCTTATGATACTTTTTGCCTATGACAGTATTAACGTACATTAGTACTGGCTGTAGTCAGTATTGGCTTTCGAAACTATTGGTTTGCGATGGTATTGACTCTGGATGTTATTGAATTTCGATGGTATTAGCTTATAATGGTATTTGCTCATGATGGTGTTAGCTCTAGATTCTATTTCTTTACAACATAATTGGATTACGATAGCATTTGATTTCGATAGGTTTCAAGGTTCTTCATTTTGGTTGAGACAAATCTTCTGTTTTTTTCTGTAAAAGAACAGGCTTTCAAAAGAAATCTTGTTTTCAATGTGGATTGATACATGATAAAAGATAAAACGGGTGACATATTTGCTCTTGTCATTTCGCCAAAACCGTCTTTGAACTTTTGAATCAATTTAAATTATAATGTATTTAGATTGCTATTTACCATGAGAAAATATCCTTTGCCGGTGGTGCGGCTTCAATAGATTTACATGCTTTGTTTTTGCAAAAGCAGAGGATGAGTTATCAATTAAAGCTATTGAATTTTTCCATTCAAGTTCCGAGATATGTGCTAATTTCTTAGGTCTCGTAAGATTACAAATAGGACTGAGTCGGCTTTTTTATAGCTGGTGCATATGATTTAAACTTAAAATGTCAAATCACACAATATCTTGAAGTACTTTCCACAGCATTACATTGTATTGTGTCCCTATCTTTCTTTTGGACAGAAAAATTCAGGGAAAATGGAGTCTGACCTTGAATTGCAAGACTTATCCGATGACCTTTACGCAGATGAGATGATAGAGTTGGAATACATGCTTGCAAAGATAGAACAAGATAAAAAGATTGGGAAAAAAAAGGCTGCGCCTGTGAAAGAGGATGATCCTATCAAAGAAAGTGGCAGAAAGAAATTAGCAGCTGTTGTTATTGCACTTGGAATCGAGGCCGAACTGCCAGCTGAATTCTATGAGAAGTTATTGGCATCAAGAAGAGCCAAAATGTTGATTAGGACGATTACAGACAGTAAAGAGGCCAAAGATTTGCTGAGCAAAATGTCGAGTTATTAGAACAAGACTCATTTATACGAGATTTGATTGAATTTATAATGACACTTAATCCTTTTCATGGGATGGTACCAGGAACTTCGGATTAAATTAAGAATTGGGAAGGGACTGAAATGTTTGGGGGCTTAAAATGCAAAACATCTGGAGCAAGATTATTTTCTATTGTTTCAAGTACAGTTTTGAAAATTGTTGGGGACCCTCCCCAATAAGACCCTCCCGCTTTTCCGGTCCCTCTACGATGGCAGGTACTGTTTGGCTGCATAGAGTATCAAAACCGTCCTAACAACAAGAATTAATGGAGTAGGATTCTTGTATAATATTGTAAATATTGCTTGCTATTTGTTCTTCGTAGCATAGGTGTTTCAATAACTAGAGGAACGTTTAGTCAAAATTAGACTTTTTAGCGAAAATTTTCATTCCCAAAACATATAGCAGAACCATCCATTTAACGCCTCAGGCGTGAGTAAAACCCTTGTTTCTCAACGGAGGGGGCTTGAAAAAGAGGGGGCGTTATAAAGGGAGGGCCGATGAGACAGTGAAGAACGTTTAGCTTTTATCGTTGTTAATTAGAAAGGTCTTATTGGAAATTCTAGTATTGCATTTACAAGTAAGAAAGCAAGTAGAGGTTTTGACAGATCTTGACTTTTTTTCTGTTCTGCTTCTTTTGAAAGTAATAAGCCTTATATGGTGTACTATAAAGGCCCTTTTAATTTTCGAAATTTTCTAAACGACGGGAGGTTTTGGATAGGTAATTGAGAGCAGAGAAATAGGATATTGTACTTCACTGATCGCTTATAGAATTTGTTTTAATTGTTCGATGAAAGTTATACAAATTGTTAGATCGTTGAAAATCTTTATTTTAGGACTCGGCTTCCATAATATGTTTAAATATAGCATATTGAAAACGCCTTTTTCTCTTAATAAAATCACTGAGGCTCGATGTGCACATACCCACTCTCTGGAGAAAAATTAGGAGAAGGACAATGTATTTTTGAAAATTTTCTTTCTTGTCAAGAAACCGTGCTACTAAAACATTCATGCAAAAATTTTGATACCAGTCTCAAAAGAAATTTTTAGTAAATAGTTGTATAAAAACTCTTGTTGGAATAAACATGATATTTCAAACACCTGAGCCTCATTTTAGTCAAATATTACCTGGTTCTTATCGATGAGTAGAGTTTATGCTCAGTCAGATATTCGAAATGTTTCAGACTTTCACTTCTACCAATAACCACCTTACGATTTGGGTGGATCCTTGAATTTGGGTATTTTGCAATACTTGCTTGCGAGTCTGACGGCACATGCTCCGTTATGATATTTTCAGAAAGGGTCTGGGCATTACAACTGTTCGTAGAGGGCATGCGTACCCGTGACTTGGTTGGAAACAAGTATGAGAGGCATGCAGTAGTGCCAAGACTTTGAAGCAGCCCAATTAAATTGGTTTTTCTTTCTAAATGTCGTTTTTTGGGCTAACCTGGAGTATAATGCCAATTGGTAACTGAATTGTTGCTCTTCAGAAATTAAACAATCAATTAACGTAACTTGGGATTATTTTTCTACTTTAAAAATGACTTGAGAAAACAAAAAAATTCCTTAAGATTTCAGCAGTCTAAATTGGGGTTTAATATGTAACGGTCTTTTTTGTTACTCTTCTTCATAAATAGCTTCTCTCAAGTCTTGAAAGGCCCCTCGGAAGGCGCCTTTGTGCAACGAATTCCCAGCCTTCATTTCGGCATTCAAATGCTGCCACTTAAAATGGTAGACCTATAATGGTAGGTCTGATTTCAAATTCAACCTCGTGAATATTATTCTCGTATTGAAACAGTATTATGGTCATGATTTGATCAAGCTTTTCTTGGAAAGACCTTTCTTGCAGATTTGTTTACAGACACAACGTGGGTTATTGCCATTTTTATTGTTTGGTTGTTCTGCTCTGAGGTTTGTGTTTAAATTTATTCTGTTTTGATTTAAGTTATTCATCTGTGTGGTCCTTTGTCAAACTTTACAGAACACTTTGACTCAAGGCCCTGGCGAAATGGACTTTCTTTGAATGTGCAGAATGTAAAGACATTTTGAGACGATAGAATAAATTGACTCTTGAACCCACGCACATCAGAAATTTTGAATAATTTCCGTTGTGATTATTTTTCGTTATGTTCCAGAGAATCTCAGCTACACAGCTGGTCAATGTTGCTAGACTGTGCATACAAACCATTGTCCCTGGTATTGACATTATATTTCATTTTATTAGAAAATCCTTTCTGTGAGATGTGACGCTCTGCTAAAACTTCTGTCCTTCATTTTCTCTTCAAGGTATGAGCAGTTCTTGTCAACAATATACAGAGCTATTAACCATTTTCCAAGCAACTTTCTCAAGGTGGGTTCCTATCTGCTGATTGCCTTCAATTAGAAGATGCTATTGTCATATTAACTCTGTATGACCAATTTTATATCAAGTCTTTTCGGAATTATTATCCTTTATAAATACGTTTCAAATTGAAAGTTTTGAAATTATTTGCTTGAAGTTATTGTGCGTTATGGCAGATCAGTGTTTTAAAGAAACGAAACGAAGAAAATAAAAATATAAGGACATGAAAACGTCATATTTGTCATCACGTGATCACCAGAAGCCATGCAATCAATAAGCGTGAAATACAACCAGAAGAAACCAAAACAGCAAAAATAATATAATACATTCTACTTTCCTTTACACTGCATTAGGAACTTTTCAAAATCATTAAATAAATAAATTCTATACAAAACAAATATCTCATTAAATCTTAAGCAACAATTAACGCAACAACATTATCAATTGACAAACAAAAATTGTTCTGATGTACAAGAAAATGTTTAAGATCGATGACATTTTACTGAAAAACATTTTACTGCAATAGGTGACAGCCTTTAGAAAGAAAGCATGGTGCGGGTTTAACGAGGCACAGTGCATCCTTGTTTATCCAAGTAGGTTGGAATGTAGTGAGGAGAACTGTTTAGATAAGCCAAACGTTCAGATGGTCGAGGATAAGATTTTGGTCAGAAAATCACACAAAAGAAACAAGAAAGAAACAATATCCTTTTAAGATTTCAGTAATAGCATGGCAATACGATGACATTAGATAGATTCGATCCATTTTTCAGAGGTTTCCATTCTCTGGTTGGAAAAACGTGTGAAAAAAAATTATGTTGTAAAATTATAATTACTGACCAACACGTTCATTGGTCCCACAGATAAATTTATAAAAGCAGATATAAAGAAGATAAACTTATTTGGATGCTTTCTCAATTTCCTGGATTCATTTTGGGGCTCGAATTTTATTGGAGATCAGCTTAAATAGTTTTCTGCCTAATGAAATATGGTCTGATAAAAACTATTGCACCCAAAACGGTGTTCGGTAAACGATGTTCGGATAAACGAGAATACACTGTAAAATAAAGACTTTGACACCAACGCGAGTTTGCTTTCATCGCTGTTTGAAGTATATGAAGCTAGAGCCGGGAGTGCTTGAAGGTAACCCTTGGTTTATCTCAAATAAGCTGGTTTCAAAACCCCCTCCAGAAGATATCTTGTGGACTCTGATATATTCATATGCAAAAAGGCCGGTACTCGTATGGTGAAATATAATAGTTTCAGAATTTGATCTTTCTGAGAATATTCATACTGAAGTTACTGTTTAAGTTAATCGAGAATTGGGATACACTGTTGTACCTTTAACATATTACACTTTGTACGAAGAAGGGAATCAAGAATGGCTGAAAAACATTTAGCCATTTTTTTATGAAATTGGTTTAAAAATTCCACGTTAGAACTTGTTCTTACAATCAAGGCCATGTCAAGGTTTCAAATAAATGGTTATAACAATTGTAACTTAGTCCCATTTCAAAAGCAAAGATTTTGTCAAAATGGATAAAGGTGAGGATCTCATTGAGCTTTCTAAAAGAAGTTAACCCGACTTTTTACCACTTTTTTAAAGAATTCACCACTTTAAATTACATTTGTAAGAGGCTACATCTTATTCTTACCTATTGGCAGAAGCTAAAAGAACTGTAACGGTAAAGGTTGTAGAAATTCTACATCGATATTTTAAATATCATTTTTAAGAACAGAACTACATTTTAAAAAAAATAAATTCCAAAATTTTAAAACTTTGAGCAAAACATATTTACTAAAAATTCTAAAAACAGTTAACTTAAACTCAACCAATAAACGTCTCAATGCTAACGATTGGCTTTTTATTTGCTAAGAGTTTTATGAAAAGTATACATTTCGTTATGTTTTGGAATCTTAAACTAGATCTTCGCACAGGGACATCTTCTTGCGACCAGGATTGCCAGATGTTTGGAGCGGTTTTCAGCCAAATACTTTACGTTTGACGGCCAAATTCGGCCAGCCAAGCAAAACACACAAAAAGCTACATTTTTGCTAATTTCGTGGAATAATAGTGTAATCAAAAGTGGCTTTGTTTGTTACAAAAGCTCCAACTTGCTTTCAATTTCAATTTTCTGCTATCTTTTACTTTGTCTTTTGCTTCGTTATTTGCAATTTTAAGATTATTTAACAAAATTTTGGATATTGTCTGTGCTAAAGTTGTTCTTTTTTTGTATTTTTGTGGCCTTCAACATGCTTTAGCTTTTTGGCCAAATCAATTTTTGACGGCCAACAGCTTTGAAAAATGGCCAGAATGGAAAATTTGGCCGTCAAAACGGCCATATGGCAACCCTGCTTGCGACAATTTCACGTATAAGGTACATTCAAGTAACCAGCTTTGTATACGAAAGAAGATTTGTAGAAAGAAACTTTTGAAAGAAGAATGACTGCTTCTCATCCAGCATTGCTCTGCAGCATTGCATTTAAAATTACTTTGGACTAAAAAGATTCAAAGAAGTAGAGGGCAACAAGACTTAAGAAATTGCAGAAATTGCAGTTTATACAAGTTGAAGAATGTAGTAAAACTCAATGATTGAAGAAAGAGAAATGGTTAGATAGAAGGAGGAGAATTTTGGGGGGGGAATGGGATTCCAATTTTCAATCTTTTTTCCTTTTAAGGTTTGGGAGATCAGAATATTGACATCTTGCTGCCGTGTTAATAACACTTTCTTCTCGTTTTTCAAGAGGATATGAGTCAATTATGCGTATCTAAAAGCAAGTAAATTTCTGTTATAGTATCTTAGATTTATTAGAAACGCCTTCATGTTTTAATAAAGAGGTATTACTCGCCTCTTCCATCCGCAATTCATCTTTATGCGTTGTTGTCATATGTCTTCGCATGTTCCCAGACTGGCTAAAACACTTTTGACAAAAACGGCATGGGAAAGGTTTGTCTCCACTATGGGTTCTTTTATGTTTTTGCAAGGTGGAGCCATCTGTGAATCTTCTTGAGCAAAACTCGCATTCATATGGCTGTTCGCCAGTGTGGATCCTCAGATGAGTCTTCAAAGACGTTTGGTGGGCAAATCTCTTCATGCACACACTGCACTGGTGAGGTTTTGCACCAGTGTGGATAAGTTTGTGGTTCTCTAGTGTTGCATTTTGTGAGAAGCAACGCTGACAAATTTTACATACATATGGCTTTTCTTTTGTGTGTCTTCGAATGTGGCTCTTCAGCGTAAAAGGTCTCGCAAACACCTTGTGGCAATAGGGACAAGTCCTGTTTTTGAGGTTCTTTGGGGCATTTGACTGGTCAGTTGCCTGTCCCTCTATCACTGCTGTTTGTGTGATTCTTTTATTCAGTTCAGAGGAATTTGGCTTGTTAAGATCAGCTGCAATGACCGATGGGGCAGAGCAGCAACTCTAAGGATTGAAGAAAGACGATTGAGCTTCTGCTACAATAATATAAGGAAGAAGGAAGACATGGTTTATAAAGCTTGCAATACTAAGATAAAAGCAAAACGTATCTAATTGATTGTAGGAATTTACAGGAGCACGAGCACGATGGCTTCACAACGATTTTCGTTCCTTTCTTTGCAATAAAAACTTGTGTATTTGCTTCGCTTTTCAAACTCATTCTAACTTTACCTTTAGTAAACCCCTCAAGGCAACAATAAAAATTATTTTGTCTTTAATAGTTATCGTTGAAAAAATTATTCATTTCTATATGCAAAACGTATTGGAATTGGAAGGTATTTTTAGAAGGTATTTTTAAACAGGATTTTTATCCTTTAACTCTCTTTAAGGATGTCTATTACTTCTTTCCATGCAGATAACTTAACAAGCAATGGAAAGTTGTTTACCGTAATGCCACGCTCGCAACAGACAAGCCTTACATACCTGATAGTGTTTTCTATCTGAATTACTGTTTTGGTTCATTGTATGTTGATGAGATGTTGGTTTGGCTTCCTGACACTGCAATATCATATTCGCTGCTTCTCCAAGCTGGCATATGGCATCCTTTTTCCGTTGAGCTGCAGCATTCGATTGCCAAGAAGCACAGCTCATCTGGGTATTAATGTAATCATGTTGCTGCATCTGGGTGACGCTATTTTCCGGCTTCACAGTAGCTGATGCCATTGTTTCATTGCCACACGAGGGTACATTGAGCCACTGGTTCACGTTATAAATCAAGGGTATCCCTGGCATCTGGTTCTTTTGGTTGAATTCCACTATCAGTGGAGCAACAACAGCAACAGATGATCTAGTGGGTGAATCTTGTTTCATGCAGCTAGGTGGGTTAGAAATGTCTGTGTTTATTTTCAAGGGTTTGGAAGCAAGTTGTTGTTGCATGCTGGGTACTTGATCGTGGATTGGTGCCTGTTGTTGTGGGTGTATAGGAAGAGTCAGGCTGCTCCTGCTTTCAATTGGGCTGTACTTTTGCATATTCTGTTGCAGAGTGTTTGCAGCGAATATAAGGGGGTGATGAAGGGGTTGGGGGTACCGTATCGCTGGTTGGTGCATACCTGAGCTGACTGTCGAGAACTCTGGTACCCCACTTTGCTGGTATGACTTCCATCCTGGTAATGATGAGCCTGCTCTGGAAAAGGTAAAGAAAAAGAGGTTTTAGAAGATTAAGAAAACAACAAAGCATTTGTACCTGCCTTGATCACGAAACTTTTAACATTAAAAGACATTCTCATAATGGTCGATATCCAGCGCTTTTTACACTTTAAAGTGCTGGAAAAAATAAGATTCAGTATAATTAACTATTTTTTCCTGCTACTTTAGGATATTGGAGCACGAGTAGATATTGCAGCTCAAACTTTGCTGTCTATGGTAACACCGGGTAAGTTATACTGTATCCATTGCTCGAGACAAGTAAGATGGGGCTTATTAATGGATTGCTTAGGTGATTTACCTTGTTGCACAGCTGCAGAAGGCAACGGGGTCGATGCCATATGACGAATACGGGTATCCAAAGAGCGCGGCTGCAGAGCCTCCCATCCACGCATTTGCTCGTGGCAACGAGGCGGCAGGCTGCCCTGCAAGACCATATGTCGACGGTGTGGCGGCCACCATGGGAATGCAGTCTGGTTTTACGTAAGGGCTGCTATCTTTGAAGCTGGAATCAAGGACATCAGGAATTGCGTATCTTGCACTTAACGACAGAAGGGCGTTGGCTAACTCTGTGTTGTCATGTCCATTGTCAAACGCCAGTCTGTAGAAATATTGAAAAATCCATGTTAGTTTTTCTAATAACAACGATTGGCAAATTTATTTGGGAGACATTTGTCGTGTCTAGAAAAACCTTGATACCACTTTATTGAATTAAATAACTCTGAGCGCGATGTCTTCCAAAATCTTTTTCTAATCAATCTGATAATCGTTACATATAGGCCTAGCCATAAATTTCAAAGCAAAACCATTCTAAACAAAAGATAGCTTATTTAAAAGAAAATTTAGTAACTATGGTTGCAAAAAACTAAGCTAGACTTTAAGGGGTAATCTAAGAAATTCATTCAGGGAAATTCTACGAAGAAAGTATACCCTTTTGGCTAAATTGCATCAATTAGATTGATAAAAATATTAACGTTGACACGAGAAACATAGCTGTAAAAATGTCCCAAAAGTATATTGCTGCAATCGAAAAAAGACAGTAGCATATCAGGGAATGCATGTCATAAATCATATCATAGCATGCACTGCATACAGTTACATATCATTCATGACCAGGAGTCTAATTTATCAAGACGTCATATTTTACAAAATCGTTTACAAGAATTACTGAATCAGTTTCTACTTCTGTTTGGTTTTCATTGCTTGTAATTAAAGCTTTTTGGTTTAGGCCATTGAGAAAGAAATCAAACCTTTAGAAAACAATTCTTCTTCGATTCCTATCATATAAACTTATCATATCATTTGAGAACTGCATCCAATTTCACTCGAGAAACATTACTTATGTAGTGTACGTGTTGAGAAATGCCTGTGTAGTTTCCACTCACTGCAAAAATTTCCGTTAAATGCTTGCTGCATATAACTCGCTTATTGCAACCATAGTCTACCAAAGTATACCATAGTTTGATTGATAAAAGAAGACTACAAGATGATGAAATATACTTGTAAACATAACTTTGCAAACTTAAAAAACAAATTCAACATATTTTTGTACATATTTACTACTCAATTTTATGTCTTAGATTCAATTTTAGCCTTCCAAAAAGATTAATTCTTTCTGAGAACAGTTGGTTTGATATATTGGTGTTTATAGTATATCGCACAGCACACGTGCACAAAAGCACAATAAAAGCAATCACTGCACTTTATATAGTTTATGAAAATTGCGAAGACATTCAAGCTCCTTTCTAGGGCTGTAGATTCATCGGTTCTCCTTAAATTACAACATCCATTCTACATTTGTAACAATTCATCATAGAGCAATGATTTCTAGATCTGGGAACATTATGTTAAATTAGCAATTCACATAAAGTGTGTCAGCGTTATGTAACCAAATCCACATTAACCGTAACACATAAGCTGCGATCTTTCCAAACGATGCCAGTTTAATGGTGGCCAGTATGAGCTCACAAACATAAGCAAGAGTTTCAAAGCCCCGTGTCTCGTCAAGATATAAAAAATCGATAACTACTTTTATTCTTAGTATACTTCAAATTTAAAGTGCGTTTTAGCTCTAGAAATGTTTGCATCGGAACAGTTTCCTCCGGGCGAGAAGTTGATCATACTTGTACCGTTAACATGAGTGCTTTTCTATCATTTCAAGCATTTAATTCGAGGACCAGTAGAACACTTTTAAAAGCCGTAATTCATAATCTAATGCATCAAAGAATAGGAAAAGAGCATAACCAAATTCTTCTTGGCAAAAATGGTAATTCTTCATACTTAGTGCCCTAGGCTTTGTTGAGCGATATAAAGCTTTGGATCTGTTTCATAAATAGCTTAAACTTTTACGCTTGGTGGATCATTAGCTGTAAAATCAATGCCAAAATACAATAAAGATGAAAAACCTGTTTCCACTTGGACCGTTGGTTTCTTGATCAGGCTTATTCATCGTCATGTCACCAAGAAAAGTTGCCCATGCAGTAGTGTTGAATACTCAAAGCTAAATAGTCCAAAGACGTAAATATGATCTAGATATGCAGTGGAAGGGTTTCCTCAATCCAAATTGGAGCTGTGACGTAGAAATAGGCGTGGCCTTTGGAATGCGTTTTAAAATTCTTGCTCCTTATTACCTTTGCTTATTTCTTTGCTTATTTCTTTGCCTATTTCTTTGCTCATTTTCTTGCTTATTTCTTTGCTCATTTCTTTGCTTATTTCTTTGCTCATTTTCTTGCCTATTTCTTTGCTCGGTTTCTTGCTTATTTCTTTGCTTATTTCTTTGCCTATTTCTTTGCTCATTTTCTTGCTTATTTCTTTGCTCATTTCTTTGCTTATTTCTTTGCTCATTTTCTTGCCTATTTCTTTGCTCGGTTTCTTGCTTATTTCTTTGCTTATTTCTTTGCCTATTTCTTTGCTCATTTTCTTGCTTATTTCTTTGCTTATTTCTTTGCCTATTTCTTTGCTCATTTTCTTGCTTATTTCTTTGCTCGGTTTCTTGCTTATTTCTTTGCTTATTTCTTTGCCTATTTCTTTGCTCATTTTCTTGCTTATTTCTTTGCTCATTTCTTTGCTTATTTCTTTGTATATTTCTTTGCTTATTTCTTTGCTTATTTCTTTGATTACTTTTGGATGAAGCTGTTTTCAAATCTTTGTCAAATAGATTTGTTGAACTATCATAAAGTAATAACAGTTTAAAGCTACTAGTGTCAATATGCAAAAAAAACGATTGTCAATCCCTACCCTTTGAATACCGTCAATATCTGTATGGCAAGTGTTCTTATCAGCAAAAAGTTATGCTATAGGGTCAACAGTATTTATGCATCGGCAATGAAAAGTTACTAAAAAGCAATTATATGTGTATGCAGATGCAAATAATAGATAAAATATGCGACGTTCAACGAGAGAATTACTGTATCTTAAGGTACTTTCGTAAAGGAGCATGGAAATGTTGGTCAGCTTAATCCTTTGGCACGTGGTTAAGCAAAGTATAACAACAATTTTGTTCAGTAAAGGAAATTGTTTATAAAAACAGGGAATCAAATATTCTAGTGTATATGACCAGAAATACCAACGACAAAAACTCTTTTGAATGACAAAACATTGGAGACGTGTTATCGTACAGCTTGCTTCGACATTAAAAATTCGTTGCAATACTTGATTTGGCAAATTTTGTTTTGACATAACGCGTGTTGCGAATAATATAATCCGGGGTCAGCTGCAAAACTTACAAAGCTATTTTTGACTGCCAAATAAACAAAGGCGGGACTTAAAACTTTGGATGTTCAATTTAAAGTTCCAAACCCACCAAAAGTTTAATATGATCTATATATAGCTCATTTTTCTCTTTATGTTTTGTGCAAACAATAAGAAAGTCAAAAATATAATTTTGAAAAATAAAAGTGAAAAATAAACGAAACCAGATATATTTAGATGGCGTGGTTTCTCCAAACACCTTCGAAAATAGATTCTTTTTACTTTAATTAATTGTTTTTTGAAGATATATTTAATCATTTTACATTTTTCAGATAATCTTATTATTTTCTGAAACAAACATTGCAACCGCGTGGCCGCTCGTGGTAATGTGCTTATGCAAAATACAGAATCCGTAGATCTCACATGGGCCTAGGACTCTTAACATACTCCGGATTCCGTAATTCTCAGATTTCTATAGATGTGGGTGCTTAAAAATAAATTGAAAGTTTTAACAGTGAAAGTTCAAGATACGCTACCCAATACCAATTAAGAATTACTCAAATGAACGCCAATCTACCTCCAACGAGACTCATACCTCGACCTTTTACTGTTTTCTGGGGATGAGAATCTAAAATTCCAGCAAACGATAATATTTTTAGGTAGTATCCAGTATCTTTTTAGGAAAAAATGATGCTTTGATAAGAATATGAATGGATATGTTTTTAATGAAATACGTCTATGCATCGGGAGAAGGTATTCCAGGACCACCTTGAGAAGATTTAATACGAAAAATTGAAGGAGTTTCATGTACTAATATTTTGATGTTATTGTGATAAAAATGTAAAGAGCCCGTGTATTCCATCCAAATAAACCTGTTTGTTTATTCCCTTCCAGCCATCAAAGTATGTCTAAGTAATAAAGGACATTTTCCACTAGCATTTCTAGATATATAGTGTTCCGTTGCAAAAATAGCCTTTGTCAAATAAAGAGTAAGAAATTTCAATGTATTTGGCATAAGATTAAGTTTGTTTAAGAAATCCCTTTTCGCACCATAAGTTCGTTATTTTTTCTATTTAAAAATCTTTCATTCATATCATTGTTAGCTAGACCATTATGAATGGAAATTTCAAGACGTTTGAATAAAAAACAATGAATGGAAAATAAATGGAAGATAATCGCTGTTGCAGACTTTCTTATTGCACATTGTATTGAAGAATAATTCGGCCCAGGACTCTTAACAGACTAAAAAAGATTAATTACTTCTTTAATTACATTGGTAAGATATGAACTTGACAATGAATTGTTAAAAATCATACTAGTGAATTTTGAATAAAAAACAGGAATAAAATTTGCATACATATCTCAAAATTTTCCCTACCAATATTTGTAGAATTATACCACGAGCTACCTCTGATGAAAAAGTGCAGTAGATAAAGCACTTGTTGGAGGATCCATAATATATGTTGAGCATTGCAAAAAGATATTTTGCCAACACCCTTCCCCCCTGAATTTAACCCTAAAATATTCTAAAAAATGATGAAAGTAGGAAAAATTGCAAGCATATGGGTTTCAAAAGAACGTGAACATGTAAATCATATAAACGATTGTCGTCATCACGACGTTGTGATGTCAACAAGAAGTCGCGTTTAAGCATATTTTATTTATTATTCCAACATACCATGTCAGGAGGTTATTAATAATGGCTTCTTTACATAAAATGTGTCAAATTTGCGTAAAACTTTACTTTCAATTTGCGAATAAATGCTTAGAGAAGCCATGCATGTTACACAGGATGCGTAAAATCAGTGGTTTTCAATACCGGGATGTACCGGGAGGGATACACGAATTGGTCAAAGTTGGAACTTGGCGCCGGTGTCTTTTATCGTAGGCCACTTGCATACAAACTGCTTGCGTAGCAGTAAATATATTGGTTCGACATTTCTGAAATTGTGAAATTGGCATGTCTATCGCTAAAAATGTTGAATATCATAGGATTGAGTTTGCTAAGGCAGCATCTGGTTATATCTGACCCTGCTGAGTACTTGCTAGAGAGAGAGGGGGGGGGGTGGTATAGTGCTGAATCAACAATAGGTACATTTGTGATCGAAAATGTCGCGTAGGTATCGAACTGCATCCCCAGTAAAGACTAGGTTACAAGCATGTCCCTTCCACCTTGTTTCTTCTTCCGTTTTAGGATCACATGCTTTGGTATAAGAGACATGGCTCTCAAATCAAACAAGTATTTCTGCTAGAAGTCATTCATTGTTGTAATTAATCTCCATCAACTTCCCTGTCTTAGCAGGTAATAAAAAAGGCCAGTTTTGGTAGAAGTATGAGTAGAATGGAACCGTAAAGAATTGTTTTAACAGGCTTTATCATATAAAAAATGCTAAAAACACTCTTTTTATAAGAATAGTGTTAATAAGAACATTTAGACTCTAAATTATTAATTTTTACGAAATAAAATTGTACAGCCCAATTTATATATTGAAATATTTTTTTGCAGTTCAAAGTGTTACAATTATTAAGAGCATTCTTGCTGCTATAATTGCCTAATTTTTCTTTCGAAATGACATGAAAATTCTTTTTGCTTTGTTCCCCTGAAATCGCATCAGATTTCAAAAAATAACATGTATTTTAAAGTTCAAAACGTCCAGGCTCATATTATAAATTCAGGCTCAAAACAAAAACTTCTTAAAATGATCGAGGCTAATATTCTTCGATATCTTCGAAAATATTATAATGGAAAATGGAAATTTTTTTTAGGGTACCCTTATAAAAATGTGTAGTATTCAGAATATTACGATACACATAATATTTACAACCATCATCAAACACAAAAAATAAAATGTACATCATAGGTTTTATAACGCATGAATTAGAATTACGAAATCTTACCCAGGCTCATCGTAAAATTTCGACTTGTTTTGCGGATTCGGTAGCATAGATTTCTGGAAGGAGAATGCGATGTTAGCTACAAAAAAAGCATAACATATATTGAATAATGCAGATAAAGGAACTATAGGAATACATAGTAGTGCCAACGTACTTACCATATTAGAAGAAACGTTGAATGAAAATGATACCTTCAGCAAAAATTAATTCCTCGTCAACTGAAAGAAAAAGGCCCTCTATCCTGCAAAATCGGATAGGTACCGGAAAGAAAAAGAACTTCTATACATGTGCTTTCAACATTTCGTATACTTGTTTTGACAAAAAGTCAAGGAGGGTCACCTGCTACACTTTTGGTCTATTTTAAGTATTGAGTTTCAAAAAAAGACTGATAGACTTTGTCCTCGTCAACAGTTGAAAATTCTACTAAGTTGCAAGTATCAGTGGATAAATAAATAAAACAATTTTTCTTTGCTAGAAGATACACTAGTACTATACGTTCGTCGCACATCAATTGTCTGTAATAAGCTTTAGTGCTTAAAATAAAAACAAAACTAGGCAACGATATCTTAAATTTAATCCAAAACAAAACCAAAGTTGAAACGTTACAAGGATATCTAAGGACTTTAACGTTATGAATGGTCCCTGGCAGATGGGGGGGGGGGGCAAGGGGCAATTCCATCTTTTTGCAGATTTAAAACGGCTATAAAAATTTTGATGCAGATATAAAATGTACAAATATAAGTTATCATCATGAGTTTCTAGCTACAGATATATAATACGTGCGTGGACAGCACCTTGTCCGGAGGCTGTGAATGATTCAAAAAGCCTACGAAGTAATTGTTCAAACTGAAAATAGACACATGCTAGTCAGCAACAGCGGATCTAGTTAAAATGTTCATCCTATATAGATATTCGTTAAATAATATCATCATATATCATAAGATGCAAAAAACAATAATGAAACGTTTATCTTGTATGAAGATTCATTATATTATCATATCATATGATCAAATATATTTATCATTTACTAGCTTATAATTTTTGGAGGATTTAGTTAACTGACTAAACTCTATTTACCTGTCATCCTAACTAATTCCCTTGTTATTCCAATCTCTTGCATCTTAAATTCTTTCTAGACACGTCTCCTTCTTCGATTGTGATGTATTAAAAAAGCAGAATTAAAAAAGAAAAGGTTAAGATGAAAGAATAGGTAGAATGGAAATGAAAACTTATGAATATGAATGAAATGAAAACAATCTTTTCGACAGCAAGAGGTTTTGAGAATTTGAGGTTTCCTACTTTTGCTGACTTCCTGGCGCCCAACGTGGAGCTTGTAGGGTAGTAGTTCTGAAAGAACGGTGGGAAAATGGCCACAACTGATAATGAACAACATGAAAGTGAAAGTTGCTGGAATTGGCAAGGGTTAAAAGTGTCCATGGAGCACCCCAGCAAAGCTTGGACGAGAGCACATTTCTTGACCAGCAAAAATAGTGTTAAAAAATTACGCTTATTTTACGAAAAGACAATATTCGCCTTGATCATCTTAAAACGAAGAAACAAGTCTTTGAAAAACAAGACATGTCAATCATGCGATTAATATATATCTAGTATATATAAAATAAGAATATATAGTATAGATCCGGGGCCCACACCGAGGGAGCCGGGGTGGCCATGCTCCCCCCCATTTTGTTGCAAAGCAAGTAGTTTTAAAGATACAGTAAAAAGGGTAAGAAGCCTTTGCCCACACTTTTTAGCCTTGGTCCCCCACTTTCAAATTCGGGACATGGGCCCTGATATGAATGATAAGTGCCATTTTTCATCTGGTCAATCCAGATATGTATATTCATTTCATTTTGTACGAAATTACATAATATTATAATCATTTCTAGCTCATTTTATTTGTGTTCTAGTGAATTCAAAGATTTGTTAAAATTTACATTTTCTTGCCTTATGAGAGGCGCATCGCGTGCTTTTCTTGGATAGCGTCACAGGCACTTCAAAATTCACTTTTGGTCTCCTCATTTGTTCAGATAATTTGTTCTTCTCGTGTCGAGCCGGGTTAGATACTTAACCATTGTCGTAGCTGTTTACCATTGATTTCGTCCTCAAGAGCTGCTGTGAGACTTTCCAGCTCGAAAGTCGTGTGCTGTCCAAGTCATCTTTTTGCTGGTACCTGACACTCTTCTGGAACCATCCATAAGGCGGGTCTTCAACTTTTCCAATTCCATTGAGATTGTCGTCTTAAGACGCATCAATATCGACTTATATAAAAAACTTGTCAAGGGTTCAACGCTCAGATTCAGCAAATCAAATGCCAATATTGGAAGACTCCTTAGGTGAGCACTTGGGTTGAATAAATATCTGACCTCCACAATAGGCATATTCTTAAAAAATCATCAAAAAGTTAGAAAGGTCTCTTTTATAGTGTATTAATGAGTCCACATTGCTCAAATAAAAACAAATGATAATGAAAACTATCTGGAGTGTCATTCCGCATCACATTTCTATGTTTTTGCAACGATTTGTAGGAAAAGGACGTGTAGCATGAATGCTTCACACAGGGGCGGTCTGGCATGATAATTGCAGGGTGGCTAGCAAACCAAAAAGGCCCTGTTCAGGGTGTGACAGATGAACTTTTTTGAGCCAAACCCACTAATGAAAGCACGCTCAGTCCAAATCAATTATTGATTGGTGCTATACATTATTTAAATCAAGGATTCTTTGTAGTTAGACTTTGCACAATAACAGCAAAACAGTAGTTCAATTGGTAACTCCAAGAAACTCCAACTACAGTTCAAAATAACAATTCTGTTCTAATACTTCTAGCAATATTGTCAAGCGAACCTAATCAATATGCAATATTCTGAAATTGAGCCTAGAAAAAAAACCAAGAATTCAACCTGCTAGTTCTGTTCTTGCATGTGCCACCTTTTTATTGGTCTAGGTTAGTATCTTGACTACAATTTGAAATTTACTAACCTACAAACTTAGTCTGTACCAAACTTTATAGTTATAAACACATTGTTCATTAAACAATTAGTAAACAGAAAAACTTCACTATAACTCTTCAACATGCACCTTTCAGAGGGTTTCAGAGAAAAGAAGAACAGGCCTTTGTCTGTTGCTTGCTTCTTTGAGGGAAGAAACTTTGGTGGAAAGGAACTTTCGAGGGCAGAAACTCTTGTGTTTGATACGCAAAACTTCCGTAATGTGCGAAAGTTTGTTTTAGTGAAATATCCAGAAAATATTGCTGTTGATACTCCTGGAAACTTTGATGACGAATTATTATTTGGAACAAATTTTAAGATTGTTTTCTTTGTTTTATTGGTTAAAGTAATTTTTAGCTAGAAATGTAATGGTGACTCCAGACCAGTACCTACAAACAACAGCTCCTTGATCTCTACATACAGTTTTAAATTATTTATCTAGGAATTGGGACAGACTTTTCTTTGTACAAAATTTGCAATAGTCTTTCTGTATAGGGGATGTTGGTCATAGTGGGGCCCTGTGGCCTGCGCGCAGACTTCATATTCTTGCGTAGTTGTGAAGCCAGCGCGCATTGACCTTGGCTTTGGCTGTGTCTGTAATATCAAGGACCGAGATACCGGGGGTCGGGGGGCCTTGGCCACAAAAAACTCAAATAGTATTTATAAAATACTTTTATTTTGTAAAATATGGCTGTTTTTTACACTTATTTATAAGGGCTGCCCCCCCCCAAACAAAAAGTTGTATCTCGGACTATGTGTAATATCACAGTTTATGAAAGTTCTCTTCTCCAACTTTTGCAGAAAGGGCCCGTAATTTTTTTTACTTCACATCTCTGAGGGCCCGGATGGCGATCACCACTTTGCCACCCGGGCCAGACCGCCCCTGGCTCCACATATTTTTTAGGACCGAATCGAAGCTGCTGTTTGTTATTATTGATGCAGCGCGGTTTTAAAGTTTTGCAATTGCTGATTTTAGTCGAAACAGCGTAGCCCCAGATAGAACAGCAGTTCCGAAAATGGGGCTCGACAACACCTGTGTATACAGTTTGAAGAGGTTCTTTCGGGGAAAAGATTTGGTGCATCTTTAAAACCAATTGCTTCAAAAACCAATTGCTTTGAGACGTTGCTAGCAACTCTCTTGATCTGTTTAGCAGTCAATTTTGCACACTGAGACAATTTGTATGATTTCTTCACCACTTAAAGCCCATTCCTCGCAAATTTTCTGCTCCAGATCTTATTTTGACGTTTGAGAATGTTGTGTTTCTGTTTGGTAGAAATGAGCATAGACTAAGTGTTCAGAAATAACCATGCATGCAACATTCAGTGAAAGTCTTCTGTCCAGTTTTCTGAGGAGGCTATTGATAGCCTCATGCAGCAAATTCAAATTGTGAGACTTACAACAAAAGCAGTTTCATCAGCATACATGGGCACAGTAGCAACCAAATCATACGCGTTGAATCTTTGATAGCCTGTGCCAAATCGTTAATTCATACGAGGAAGAAAAAAGGGCCAAGATATGAGCCTTGTGGAACACCAACTGAATACTCGAGCAACCGAATTGTCAGATTATTAGTTCTCTAGGAGGCAAGCAGAGCCAAACCTTCTAGCACAGTGCGTTTCTGGGACTTGCTTGCCTCCTTTTCAGTGCTGTGCCCTCCACACAAAAGACTTGTACTGTTAGTTTTGGTAGGTGTATGATTCGATTTTGTCTAGGTACCCCAAAACAACAAGGTAGTTTATGCAACAAACAAATGTAAGAATTAAATCTTGTGTCTTTAGATTCCCCTCCAAAATCTCTTAGAAATTTGGGCACAGGGTACGCTTGGGATTTTGCTCAAACGTATCTTTCATACACATTTTGTTAATCTGCTTCGATTCGTTACCAAGATTGCCTTTTTGCATGCTAGTCGGTCCAAGTTGTCCTGATACCCCCAAAATGATTTAACTTGCACCCGTGGCAGAGGCTAAGCAACATTCTAATAACTTTAAAAAAACTGAATGATTATGAGCCTAAATATTTTTACAAAAGTGAATGAGTGTAAATGCTACGTCTGGAAAGTGACATTTCTGCCTCTTCCCCTTTAGGTGAGACCCGAAAATTAAAATATCAGAAACTCAAATTGTCTTCTTACATCACAAGCATCTTTTTTAAATAGTCCTATAACATAATTTCGTGGTTTTCATTAGAAACTTATTAATACTAGTAACTTCAGCAATGGTTGATTCGTAAATGGTCACGTTATTGTTGATAGTATTATGATTATTATGACCATTAACATCATAATTTTTTGTGAACAACAACATGGCGCCGTCAAAGTGGCTGGCTGAAATGTTCCATTCTTTCCCCCACTTGGATTTCGACTTCAAGAACGCGACTTCCATATTTAGCCCAACAGAAAATTCATACCAGCAGGTAATTCTAGCTTGTTTTAAATTTTGACAGTCATGAAATACCGACGATTGAAATTTGCCATGCCCATTATTATCATTGGCCTACTAGCCTAAGTTGTGTTGGGGCTGGGCCGTCATCCTGAAAGTTACCATAAACCACGTGCAACTCAATTCAAAGGATTAATCTGAACGGTTTTCACTAGTTCTGTAATGGATATACGATTATATCATTATTTTTGTGAAGACGTGCAGCAGAAAGAAAATTAGGCGAGCAATACAACGTGATATTGCCCATCGCCGATATGGGTGTGGGTAACCAGACCCGTTGTTAGAATGGTGCGTAGCACCGTCAAGCTACATGTATATTTATTTAAACAAACTTAAATCCTTCATTTGCCACTGTGATTCTTAAGATATATTAATTGATTCTGTAGCATTAGTTTGTTTTGCCCACAAAATATCAATTTGAGGCTCTTAAAAATGCAAAATGATAGGTGGAAGATTTTTTGAAAATGTATCACTGGTTCAGTTAAATTTTGATACCATTTTTGTAAGTTCAAGGTTTTTATGAATAAACAGATTGCTTGTAACCACCACTCCTAAAAAAGAAATCCGCTGCCATTCAAATAAATTGGATAACAGACTTTTAATTTTTTTTGAGAATTCGGGCAGAAGATTGATAATAAAAACAATATCAATTTTAAAGAATTTATATGCAAAACTCCATTACAAGAGTTTAGTTTAAAATTAGTTTAGATGTCAGTTTTAAGTGTGCTGTTGTCAGTTTTTTTCTGAGAAAGATATTTTAGAATTCAATATTATTTACAAACTTTCATTTAAAATCTATAATTGAAGGCCTTGTCTTTAAATGTGCCAGAGCAATATAACCTAGGTTAGCTCAATGGGATTACTAGTCCTGCAACTTTGTCATTAAAGGTCTATAGATTGGCTCATGATGGTCAGTGGTAGTACCAGCCACTAGGTTCTGGAGGAGGGGGGGGGGCAAAACTTTTTGGTTAGAATTGATACTTTTACCAACAAGGAATGCCAATTTTACCAGAAAGAGGCACCTCCATGTCTAACTTTTGATTTCACAAAAGCAGTTTCGAAATTATAGGATTATACTACTGAAATTAGATCATAGCCAAAATATTACCCCTCCCCTAATGCTTTCTTATCAAATTTAGGCAAAATACAAAATTGATCCTGCCAAAAACTGAAAGAGGGATTTATTCCCCAGTCTTTTCTTGGCCCCTCTGTGGGTGGTGGTAAATCAAATTTGTCACTGCAGCTGGTCATGTAGTATAATACAGTTCAGCCCAGTTTTGAGTGATATGGTACTTTTATTGGAAGAAGAGAATTAGATTCAAAATCAGTAGTATGAATATAAATTTTTTCTTCTGATGAAGTTGGGAAGCTTTTGTAGGGTTTCCTTGTATGAATGCAAGAATGATAAAAATAAAATGAATTATAAATGCTTTTGAAAGCGAATTGGATAATGGATACTGTCTCCAACTTTGTAATGGATTGCATGTGGATATCTTGTAAAAATATATAAGGTCTCCCATTTTAGAAATTTGGATATCTAAAAATCTAGGGATACCTTCTGTTTAGGGCATTGTTAAAAAAATTTATGTCTCAACCCATTTTATTAAAGCAAACAAGTGTTTGGGTTTTGTGCTGAATTTGGAATGTTTTCTTCAAAGATCTCACTTAATTTAAAAAGTGCTTAAATTGAGTATGTCATTAATATTCATGCCCAGATTATAATGTCTTTTTCTTATCTTACATTGATAATATGGGTTAATGCCATTCTTGGAAAGGATAATAAGTTTTTTGAGGTTAAAGTGAGTTAACAGATGTTTTATCTTGATGGGTTATTTATAATTTAGACCTGTTTAATTGAACAATGGACATGGGATCTGATCGAAAACCATTTGAGCTTACAAGATAAGATCCAGATGAGGTCCACAAGCTTCATGCATGGAAGTCAAACATAGCTTGAAATTACTTGAAAAGCAATAGATGCTAACAAATTGTCTGATAAACATCAAACAATTTTTTTAAAACATCCTTGTGCTAGAAGCCAAGATTCAGAATGCCTCTAACTGAAAATTTTATGGGTGTTTATACTATTCACTAGCAAGCAAGAGCTGCAGTTGCAGTGGTGCAGCTTGACCTCACATGCAAGAGGAGTGAAGGGTCATCAGTATTAAAATTTACAGACAAAGACAAAGATGAAGAGGAGTTTAGGTGCTATTTTACCTGCTGATAGCTGATTTTACCAACAAACCAGGAATTGTTTGGACCAACTAAGGATTTACTGACAATTTCATAAAGAACTGGGGGTGTCACACCCCCTACCCTCTGCTAGCTAGGCCCCTGTTGAGTTCTAATTACTACTGCAGTATTATAACCTCTTAATTTTTCTCCATAGTACTATAGTAGTATTCTTGTAACATAAATTGATTAATCATTAATTACATGCTTTTCTTTCAGGCTCTGATGTTCAATGGCCTCATCATCCTTTTTGTCACTGCTTTGCTTTTTCTTGTTTTCACTTTTTATTTCTTGATTTGTTCCTGCTATTACTGCTCAAGTTGTTTCCCGTCTGTTTTGAAACCAAGGCCATCAAAGAGCAGATCACTCCGGTTCCTCATTGCTTTCTTTGCTGTTTTGTCCTGGTAGGTTTTTGTGTTGTTCTATAAATAATGAACTTTTATTTTGTCTGGTCCACTTTCTGTGCAACAGTTTTCCTGAAGTTGTTGCCTCAACATGGGTGAAAATTTAGTAAATGACTAGAATTCTAGAGTTGTATGCCTGATATTGTTGGCACAAGCATCAGTTCATGAGTTACACACTATCATTTGCTCCCTCCAGTATCAAAACATGGGACTTGCTATACCATGAACTTCTAAAAAGAAATTGGTCCTAATATATTATAAGTTATAAAACAGTTTAAATTATTATAATATTTTGGGCAGGAAATGGACAAGAAGAGCCTTTTCACCGCCACAAGCCATTGCACCTGTGTCCTACCCAAAAGCATCAAAACAACAGATGGAATGAAAGATGCCCTATTGGTTTCTGAAGCTTACCCTAAAAGTTTAACTCTTGACATTTGTGAGGGCAAAAGACTTCCATTATGGAAAAACTGGAGAAAAAGGCACACAATTTGATGAATTGTGCCACAAGAGACTATCATGATAAGTAAACAATAACAACATGAGTGAATTCATCAAAGGACTTGCACCCCTTGTGAGATTATCTCTGATGAAATTTAATTTAATCTTTTTAAACTTGTAAGTTTTATGAAGCTAAGTATACTTCTTTATTAGGGACTGAAAATCAACTTATTCAAAAGAAAGGTTGATATTGCCAGGGAAGCCTTTGAGTAATAAAGGCCTTCTAAATCTGATGTGCTTTTGAAGTGCCAAAAAGTTCATTTTTTGATGATTTCACAATATCTAATGTGAACATGTTTTTAAACTTTGTGAAACATCTCCAATGATGTCTCTTTGTGTGGCTATGTTGTACCCCATCCTGCAATAGAAGGAGATCAAGTTCATTTGAATTGAAACTTCTTTTGTGCAGGAAATTTACTTTAAATATCTAGTCTTTCGTTTCAGGAAAGTGCAGGTCTTGTACGCTTCTAAAGCCCCCCTCTCTGATAAGTCCCTCTCTTTTAAGCCCTCCGTCTAGGACTGGAAAAAAATGAATAGAGCTTTTATGGTATATACCTTTTCTTCAACACTTCTCAGAATGTTAAGATCAGATTATATCCTAAAGGTGACTAGGCATTTATATTCAGATCAGAAATGCAAGTAACCTTTAGAGAGGACCACCTGAAGCATTGGATAATTCAACTTTTTTCAAAGTTGACATTTAATGAAAAGAGGTCCTTACCATGTGCCGAATGATAATTTTTTACCATGTGCCAATTGCGGTCATGCAAAGATAATGAAAGAAGCTCCTTTGTTGTCACTTTTTGCTGCTCAAAGGATTCATGTCTATCTTGCAGTGCACCCCTTGGTTTAGGGTTTTATGGAAACAACAAAACAATGGATGGTGTAAACAGTTTCTCAAAGGCATCAGCAGACATTTACAATCAGTGGGACTTGTATAAATTTAAGGTAGAATTGCATCCTTCACTATTTATCATAGTTATTGTGTTATGTTATTTATTTTCAGTTTAAGATAATTGTTTGTGGGAGCTTGATTTTCTAAATAATACCAAATATTTTCTACTAATAAAAATAAGTTATAATTGTGTGATATTTATTATCTTTGATTATATGTAATAGAATATGGTACTTGGCCAGTTCATTAACAAGGATGCTTCAAATGCTGTGAAAAATCTGAAAGATGCCCTTGTAAAGTACTCGATACCCATACCATCTGTCCTGCAAAGACTGGATGGGCTTCTTCTTTCTATATCAAGTGGAATAAACATCAGCACAAATGATCTTAAAGGCAGTGAATTCAGTTTGAAGGACTTGGCAGATGAGGCTTTGGAATATGACAAAATCAGGTCTGTAATCATGCCTTCGTTTTCATAGTTCATTAATCATAATTTCAAGTTTCCAGTTGATTCCATTTAAAAAAAAATATTAAAAAGGGTTACCTCTTTACGTTCGTCTGTTACTACATTGCTGATCACATTCCTGATTGGCCTATTTCGATCCACAACTGGGTATATATTTCCACCTTGTTCTTCCGGACCCTTATTCTGACGTTTTATACTCGTAGGAGTGTCAGGTCAGGTCAAAAAGCTTTTAGTATGATGTAAAATAATTGCTTTTTTCAAAGCCATTTTCAAATTTAATGCCGTCAAAAAATTGTTCAAAACTGACTGCATACTTTTTTATCTTAAGAAGCATTTTTTCTCGACCTGCTATTAATTGAGCTAAATTTGGCCTACGCCAAATGCGAAGTTGTTTTATGGATATTGTTTTGTTGTGTTTTAGATGGTGGACAACGATTGGAATCCTCCTTTGGCATCTTTTGCTTGTCCTGAGTGTGCTTTATGGAGCTTGGGGAGAAAGACGCTTTTTCATTCCAATGTATGTAATACAATTTTACACTATTAGACTGTCCATAATGTTAAGTATAACACACATCTATTGTTGCAAATCATTCTGCATATTTGATCATACCTCACAGGACAAGGCTGTGGACAAGTGGTTTTGTGAGTTTTATAGGGGATAGAAAAATATTATATGCTGGGTCTGTTTTTGACTGCGCAAAGGAACAAAAAACAGATTATTGCCTAGTGCATGTTTCTCTCACACAAGCGAAGCGCACCAGCTGATTGGGTGGTTTATGACGAATGCGCCTGAGCTTAACGTATTTGAACATCAGTACAAGTATCTTATCACAGCTTTGACGAACAATAAATGCTTGCTTTATGCGTCGTTTGCGTCGTTTCATTTATTATTACGCAGATGTGTATTTACATATTCAATCATTGCAATTTACATCCTCAAGATGCGTCTTAGTATTTATCCGAAGTTCATTAAAGCATTCTTCGGCAAAATTTTTCTTGCATCCTATGAACACAATGCCTGCCAAAAGTCTTGGAACACTGACATCAATTTCCAAGGTCAAAACCAATCATCCCCCTCTCCCCCACGGAACGATGTTGGTTTACTATCAAACGGGTTAGGATTTTAGGAAGCACTTTCTTTTGCGCTTTTTTTATGATATTTCTCTAAATCATCAACATTGTTTGAGGGGGAAGGGGGCGGAAGTAGCAATTTTTTTTCATGAAAGGAATGAAAGATATCAAATGCAGCGTAAATTGGTGGGTGTTCCAAGTACTTTTGGCAGGCATTGTAGAAGTTTTGTAGAAATAAAATTCAAGTAATATCATCTATGGTTTCGCCTTTTCGCTCTGTCAGGAAACAATCAAACATGGTGGTAATTTCCTTCCACTATATATACTTTTGTCAAGTTATGCGTTGGCCTTCTTCAAAATGGATAACTTTCCCCCTGCTCACAGCCGTGGAACTGTATTTTTGTCTGGACTCTGAAACATTCAGTTGCTAAGACTGAGTTTTTATTTGGTTTTTTTTTCAGAATTGCCATTGAAGGAGTTCTCTCCATTTTGTTTATGATGTCAAGTGTTGGCATTGAAGTGCCATTAAGCGTGGTAAGTCGACCTTGTTAATCCCAATTATCGAACTAATAACCATATGAAAGAACAAATCTCCTTTTCCCCTTTGCAGTTGTATCAACTCTTTTATAGAAAAATATTTAGTTCTCTTCAAATATTTATCAAACTTGACTTTTTTAGCAAGAACATCCTAGAGTGACGAATGTACTAAACTGATTTCTTTTGTCAGCAAACTCACAACAATTTTAAAGTTGAAACAAAGGAGCTGACCTGATTCTTAGAAAGAGTTTCTTTTGACTTGTGCTTTGTCAAGAGCTCTGTATTTAGACTATCTTAGATCTGTACATTTTTTTAATGTCTGCTTGTCAAAAGCTGTTCAAAACCTCATCGACAACTCGAAATATAAAAGTGCCTCACATACTTCGTAACTTAGTCACACATAAAGAGGGACCTCTTTATGATTGACTGTTGTTTCAGTGATATTATCAAGCTTTCACTTTCTAAACTTTTAGTTTTTCGTCTCATCGGCAATTAAATTTTGCAGTTATATTTGAAATATCTCGATTTATGCTCCATATCACCCAGGGTTTCAATATCTACGTAGCCTGTGTATCCTGTGTTTTGTCCCGCAGGGTGCTGGAGACCTCTGCGTGAATCCAAAAGCTGCCATTACTCAGCATGTCAAAAACCCAGTATACAGAGGTATGGAATGTCTTTCCTCAAACGTCTCTGTATCCATGAAAATTTAACTAGATTTACTGCATGTTCGCTCATGCACTGTCCTTGACGTATAACAGCAGTGTGTTCAGAATCAAGCTAAAAACTCTGCCATTATTGGGGATGGTTTTGAAAACCCTTCAAATCATTTTTTCACTACTTTTTGAAATATCACCATTATATTTGGTATGTACCTGTTTTGCTCGTTTAAATTCACTGAGAAATGTTGTCTCAACTTTTTTGATATTGTTTTTCTTTCCGTGCCTAGTAATCGAGAATTACTATCTGGACTGCTTTAATGGGTCTGGAAACCCTCTCATTAAGGTACGTTAAATATTTGAGCCAAGTTGAGCCGGGCTTCAAATGTTGCATTCACTCCTCATGGAACATTACGGCAATTAGTCAAATAAATTTCACTACATGCAAAAACTAATTAAAAAGCAAACTATGGCCCGCTGTTGTCACTAGAAAACAGTCTGTAGCGAAATTCTGTGGTAGTTTCCTGAAAGGTGTCGAAAACAAGACACCAGATCTGTAGTAGTTTCAAATCAATGTCCAAATCATACCTTTTATTCATTGTTTTAGAAAGGTTTTCACAAATTTGACTCACTGTCAGAGAAAGAAGAAGTTTGTCTGAAATTAAGAAGGACAAAGTTAAATCGAAATAGTTAGATCACACTTGTCAGCTCTTACGAGTTTTTTTTCAGAGTGTATCTGTTTCTACCATATTTCTTTATAGTTTCTCACTTGATTATCTCTCAAGATTTTTTCATAGCCATCCCATAATTAAAGATAAGACTTTGAAAAATGAGCTTCTCGTAATGCTATGCCCTGACAAAGAAACTCCACTGACCACCTACCCACGCCAGCCACCAGAACCATTTGAGTCGTCAATATTTTGATGTTGTTCTATAAACCATAGATAAGCAAACATATGAATATTTATTTTGTACATTAATTCACGTTCCATTTTTACAGAAATACATTGATACAAGTAAAATGATAAATCTGGTAGAAACTGACGTAAAAATTCTTGAAAAAGATGAAGCAATTATAAAGCTGCTATTAAACGAAACAGTTGTAAGTTCTTTTTCTGTTTATTAGAACCCATCTTACTGAAGTGCCACACTCTTGATAATCACTGTAATGCTATCCTGTTTTTAGGTTAAATTTTTTAGTTTTTTCACCCTTTGAGAGGTTTGATATCTTTTTACCAAGTTACGTCTGTTTTCTTAAATCAATATTTTAGTATAATTTTTTGCTAGTTTCCACATTTAAAAATTTCAGGTACCATGGGTGTTCTAACCATAATATTGAGTTTTTTTCTTAAAATTTTGTTATTTTTTACTTACTAAGAAATGGCCGAATAACTTGTACAAAATACATCTAACTTTACTGCAGTTCCTGGTACAGAAAATCTTGAATATTTTTAAATGTGATTCCAAAAGATACAGGACTTTTTCATCGCTTACTTTCAAGCGACTGTATATAGGCGCTACTCTTTCTGACCATGGAAAACTAGAAATATTTCTCTTAAATTGTCCTGTAAGCTTGCACGCACAGAAATCACAGTGTCACAGGGATGTTTAGACGAATCCAGACTATCTTAGGAAGTGTAGAAATTTACCATAGAACCTGTAAAATATGAGCTTCAAGCTTTTCCCCTGACACTCTTTAAATTATAAACGTTAGAATAATGACCGAAAATAAAGTCAGACGTCTGACAAAAAGTTTAAATAAAATTTAAAATGTTTGCTTTTTCAAAGCCATTTTATCATAAAAAATCCATTTTTCTGTATCGAATTTTGCCGCATTCAAAGTGGCAAATGTTTTTTAGCTTTTAAATCAGATTTAGATTTGAACAGTATTAAAGTTCAACCCTTGTATTTTTGAATTTATTTTACCAAAAGTTTCGGTATAGTATTTATTATTTCCTCAGCCATATGTAGATGATTTAAAGAAAGCCATTAAGAGCAGTAAGGCTGATTTAGATGGACTGGTTTCCATCTTGGATTGCAAATATATCAACCAGGTTTGTTCATGTTGGTTTGTTGCCTGTTTATTGGCTGTCGTCGTTAGAACCGCATTGTGTTCTGTTTGTTGTGAAAAATTCACATCACAGAAGCAAGAAATTTCGAAGGATAAATGTTTACGTTTTCTAAGCTTAAATGGATCTTATTGATAGTTATTTGTTCTTTTAGCGATACAAAGCTGGTGTTGACGCAGTTTGTTATACTGTTTTGTAAGTTTTTCTGTGTTTTGTCTTTTGATTGTGAAAAGTGTACTCCGTACATTAAGCAGTGATTGCAGCTTGGGTCTTCAAGTTTCGCTATCCAGGAGAGATTTGATACGTCAGCTCTAGATTTGGTTAATCATTCCCAAATTTGATTCATATGTCCTCGATTTGTTTTTTTCATAGACTAGAAAAATGTCTAGAGAAAAATTATATTTTAGAAGCAATCACTTGTATGCTTCCTGAATGTTGTTTGTCTGCAGTGAAATTGTATGGAGCAAAATTCGGTACAAAGTTTTCTACAACCGAAATGTATTTTGATGCTAGACGTTTTCTTGTTAATGATGATGTTATTGATAACTTAGTAAATTTATCTCAAATGTTATTTGTTTTTTTCAGGAGTGGCCTATCGCTGATAATCTTGGCTGCGTTGATCATCTCTGTTTTCGTCATTTGCCAGCTCTTGTGCCTTACTCCTATCTGGAAATCAATGGCAAAACTAAAGTATGTTTAACTAAATTTTCTTAAATGTTAATATATCAGTTCTCATAAAAGAGGTCATCTGCAATAGGACTCATTTTTTACTAGCATTTCCAAATAATTCATCAACGACAACTTCTAGGCCATGGGTTCGCGCCCTGAAGAAGATATCCCTTGGTATTTGGTCCTCTTTTACGCAATGGGTTTTACTCTGATTTGACTTGAGAATTTAACGACTACCGTTTCAAGTTTTTTATAGAAAAGATACAAAGACAATTGGAATTGAGAAATCATTTTGAAAACAGTAAATAGGTGGGCAATCGCTTAGCATTTCAAAGACGCCAAGCCATTGGTATCAAACGATTTAATAAACATCCAAATCTCAACTGTTATTGCTTTTTATCTGTTTGCGTTAAAAAGTATCTTCGCCCAAAAACTGCTGCTTTACCAAACATGAACATACACTGCTACTCATTAGAAATTCAAACTTAAGGAACGTTCCAGAAGTTAAGGAGAAATGGCCGGCCCAAAAAATGGATCTTAGGGATGAACGAATGGTTACTAGCAGAGTGAAGTGTCACGGTTATATTTATAGAATGAGATGGGTTGGGGTGATTATTTTATTGGTTTCACCAATACCAACTCTCTTATTTTTACCAGAACCCTAAATACAATTATTATTTCTTTTTTCAAGTAAACAGGCAACGGTCTAAGTTTAACTGCAACAGACTTTGCATTTCTTTGATAGTTTTCTCCTAACCAGGCACATTTTTAACGCAAATTTTTATCATGACACTAGGAGCCTTCAGTTGTTGACAAAAAGACAGAGTACATGGAAACCCAGTTACATAACTGAATACAGAAGTTGACTGATCTGAATTATATTTGAGTCATATGGGGTATCTGTAGACCAAATATTTAACCAAGCGCCCTTTTTGTTAGAGGGGATCATCCCATGAAAAAGGAGAATGGCTTGAGCCTCTACCACCACCGTTTTATTCATAGTCCATTGTTTCTTTTCTTACTTATGCCACGAATTTAAATCGAAATGCCAAAATTTTCTGAGGTGATAGGGCTGCGTGGTAATAATGAATTTGTATTGTTATCGTTGGTGTTGTTTTCTTAAAAGTTTTTTTTTTCTCAAACCTATTTTGCTGCAAGGAAGAGGTGCGCTATGTAAGAAATATAAGAACATCGACTCCCTGTGTTACTGGAGCCACTATTTGAATAAAGCCCCTGTTCTTTGATCCGTAGTTTTCTAAGCCTTTGGAGCAAATAGTAAATAAAGAGCGAGATGATGTAGTTTATCCAATATATATTTCTTTTGGGCATCAAATTTTATGATTAGGCATTCAGTTTTCTTTCATGCATATAACTATTTTTTCACTTTCTAGGCATACATATCTCTCTTTTATTTTTCCTTTTATTTTTCTTGTTTTTTCTTTCATATACACTCTATCAAGGCTAAGGACCAGCCCATGTTTCTTTTAGATCCATACTACGCCGAACTGCGCCGGGGAGCGTGCATTTAATAACTGGCAGTTATAGTGGACCTCCAGGAGGGTATGTGTCCCATTTTTAAGTGACCCTGCAAGACATTTGTTAAGTACGTTTGCAGGAGACTAATGGAATGGGGAGAGGGAGATGGTCACATTTCGTTTGTTTTTTAATTTTCCAATCATTTGACGAGTTCATGGGGTTTAGAATTAGCTGAATTATTGTCCACGTTCTTTAAGATATCTAAAGTTTACATGAAATTTCCAAAATCTCACATAAACATGTAAGAACTTACTTAGAATGATAAATGCGTCGTTAAGATTGTAGTAAATCATCCTACTGGTAACTATAAAGTTTGCGTGAGTTCGTGCGTTTCAACCCGTGCCTGTGTGAAACCGCGTGCATCTCGCGTTTAAGTTGAGGGGTAACAAACTCGGATACTATTCTAGAATTCTAGAATTTTAGCATTAAAGTATTTTTCACTGTATAATTTCTTCGTTACGTCACAGGCGGTTAATGTAAAAAGTATATGAATTAAGTGTCGCCTTTTTAAATATGCGCTTTTTTCGTAACTCGCGAACAAGACCCTGAAATTATAGTGAAAGATTGATAATGATTGCTCAGCATATCCTTTTTTGTACGTTTAAGTGGTTTTTAAGGTGGAGTGCCTCAGGAATCTGTCCTCGGACCTTTTCTTTCAATATTTACCTTCTTGATATATTTTTTTACCCCCTTTCCCCTTTAAATAATGTTGGGTTGCTACAAAATGTCATGGGGGTTAGGAAGGACGTTTCTTTCTGCGACTTCTATTGTATTTTTTCTAAATTATCAAAATTGTTTATGGGGGGAAGGGGGTGCGGAAAAAAGAGTATTCGGGAAAAAAATTGAAAAATATAAAAGCAATGAACATTATGTCTCCACAGAAGTTACAGAATCATTAAATTTGGTTGAATTTAAACTTGGATAAAAAACTGAAAGGAGAAGAATGTAGCTATATTTTATGTTTATGCTGCAGAGCTTAGTTTGGGTTCTTTGATTAGAAAGAAGAAGAAAAACAAAGAATTGTTGTGAAGACATGATAGCATTAAATTATATATTGTTGCATTTTATACTTGTATTTACTAGTTTTGATTTGTAATTACTGATTTCATTTCAAGTATGCCTAAATTAGCTTTTGTATTTAGCTACATCCTTTTAGTCTTCTCTAAATGAATAATTTTATAGATTTTAAGTTCTGGACTCACAAGATGAATTTTCGAAACATGGTCAGCAACTAAATCTAAGACCCCTAACAGTTTTCGCGTCTTCTTTTCTGCAACAACCCGCCTCCCTCCCAGCCCAATGAAACTATTTTTCCCAAACTATTCTACCTGGTCATCTTTGGCTTTTTACAGAATCCACCTTAATGCACCACAGCCCACCTTATTTTGGTAAGAATGTGTAGAACCGGCCTTCATTGATCATTTTCACTTTCAGGCGAGATCATTTTCCGGACTCATCGTGGGACACATCGTTAGATGCATCATACAAGTCAATTGACGAAGATCAGCGAGAACAGCAACGGGCTGGCCGGTATGACACCCAGGAGACCGTGCCGCTTGTATTGCGAAGAGGCGAAAGACCGCCATCGGTAAGTCCACTTACTCAGCGTATTTTTTGTAAGCAACAACGTCATCGTGGGGGTCTTCAGGGTAGGGGTAGAAATCCATCGTTCCTCGCAATTTTTACCGAAAATTCTGCGTCCCAAAATTGTTGATAGACGCCGAGCAAGATGTGAACAGCTCATTTTTTACGTAAATCTTTATAAGATTTCCGTATCAGCGTCCTGCAAGTATGGAGAATCCCACCATTCCGTCGAGGATTTTCAGAATTCTATTATACGCGGCTACATTTCTTCAATTTCCGTTCTTCCGCAAACCCTGATACCCCAATATCATATTTTGTTAGCAGCAAAACCCCCATGCTAGCTAGATTTTCATTCTTGGCAAGATGAAAATCACACTCTCTGGTTTTTGTACTGCTCATTTTGTTTGCTCTATCAGTGACATCGCAATGGTAGGTATAGCATTAAATGACGCATTATATAGCATTATAAGCCCAAGTAGGCATTTTTCTGATGAGCTTCAAATATCCTTGTAGTATCATGCAGTACACGGTGAAACGGAATTTCTGTCAGTGGAAGAAGACAGAAAGAGGCTAATGTCTGCCGAATCCGCCAGTTAATTGGAGTGCCCGATTGGATTTACTTACCGCTCATCAGTGGGATATAATTTCTTTACTACTCGGGTAGGATAATTTTATTTGGGTGTTCGAATATTTTTGAATCTAGAAGAATGAAATTCAAATCACATCATCCAATAGAGAAATGGATTTATAGACCCAGATCTTCCCTTGAAGGCTTGGAACAATGGCTTCTTTCTTTGCTCGAGATTGCGAGCTGATCATTATTGTTAAATTTCGGGATTTGGATGAAGAAATTGAGATCATCCACTCGAATCACAGGATTCGAATTGACTGGACACGTGCCAGTGGAATCTATGTAGAGAGTGACAGAGAGTCAGTTCTTTATGTTCGTTGTTCTTTCAGTTGAATAAATTTAGTTATTCGTATGGTATACAGGGTTCGCATGGTGAGTGCTGGGTTAACTTTGTAATGGCTGGTTGAGTTTTCTTTTGTTAAAGGCAAATCTTCCGGTAACAAAGCTAGCTGTGGTATTTTCAAAAACGAACCTGGCTTTAGGAGTTCTGCTTTAACTTTTGGTCATCAGATGTGTGACTACTTCAACTTTACTAGTTGTTGCACATACTGCTGCATATTCGAAACATATTGCTGCACATAAAAGTAGTTATATGCAAAAAACCCCTGATTTTTTACTTTTATCCCTGTAATTGGAAGTGAAATACCCTCGCAATTGATGTGATGGCAAAAGTGTGCTTTAATGACTCGCAAAAATTATTCTTGTTTTTTTCTCGAAGCAACAATGAAACCTAAATGTTATTTCTGAGAAAAGCAAGCTTATCTTTTTATACAATTTTGACAAGTAGACTTCAGTATTAAACCTTTCTATGGCTCAAAGTTTTCTATTTTGGAGACGATAATTATGAACCCAGATTATGCACCAGCCAATAGGAGTATTCTTGTCACGTGAACCCATTTTAACCTCCATTAAAGAATGTGAAAGGTCGACAACAGCTCCGCATTAACAATATCAGATCCCGGCTAGTTTGCTGTTGTCATTTTTGTCGTGTTAAATGAAAATTCCACTTGGATTACATCATTATCGTTTGATAAAACGCAGTTCATAAATAGTAACATCTTTGGTTTCGCCAATAGTGCAGTGATTTAGCCTATAAACAAATTGCAATTAGTGGCTTTGCGTAAAATAATTGTATTTTTGTACTTTTCAAGCAAAAACCTTTTATTCATTCAACGCCTGTCTTTTCAAGCGTAATTTAGGTTTTCATTTACGTTTTTTAGAAATCTGGAGTTTCTACATTTTAATTTATTTTGCTTTGATTGCTGTAATATGTATGTAGCTGTCGAAAATTTTATGTTAAGTTGTTTTTGTCGTAATTTATAGTGCCATTTTTCATTTCGCACGAACACCGTTCATACGCTTTCTAATGTTCCTTATTTTTCAAAAACAGAGAGGTTATTCTTCTGGAGCACCTCCAAAATTAAAGTCCTCCCTCGGTTTTTGCAGTAAAAAGGCCCTCCTTCGGTATGCTGCAGATATTGATAGTATTACACTCAGAGAATAGCTAGAAAACCCATATTTGGTATTTGGACTGGAATAACTGGTATCAGCACCCTCCAAAAGTATAAATGCAAATATTACTAATTTCTTATACTATTGTGCTTTTCAATGTTCTTTACATTCAAGATTGGTTTATTGTATATTATGCATTAGGTACTGCAGTAGCAAGGAAGGGCCAAGGTGGAATCTTTCGACCATGTTATCAGAAATTCGAGACATTCTGCATAACATAGGCATTTCTTTAGGTATTACGCCACCCAAGTATAATGCATATACTTTTATATTCTTAGCATTATAATGCCACATTCAACGTTTAGATTACCCCTGTTTACCCTTTCCAAAATTTACTCGCTCGTTTACCAATCTTTGTCACGTACGTCCGTTCTCCTTCACTCCCTCCCCTAGCACCTTAGAGTATTCCCCCTTTTTATACCCATTTCTCGTTCAAGTCTTCTATAACGATACCTAATCAGTCCTAGGATCTTAATCTTTCCAATCGCTGCGTGGTCAAATTATTGCGGCCCCAGTTTTCTCAAACATCGCTTGCTCAGGTACAATCGCACCAATAGGGATCTTGCCAATTTAAAAAGGCGGACTTTTTGTGTTTATTGTCCAAGAGGTTTTTGAATCCACATTATTTTTGCCATAAGTAGATTTATATTTTGACGATGCAATTTTGTAAATCTCGAGACGTTGAATTTTGACCGATGATAATTTTACTATATGTTTTGCTGAATAATTTTGTAAATCTTTTCGAAATTTATTATTTATGAATGTCGTTGCGTCAACAAAATGATGGTTAATGGGGGATTTTCAGTTTATTTTTGGAGAACAGCCTTCAAGAGTTAGCAAGTTGCAAAGCAATCTTCGCATTGTGCGTCATGACGGCGTAGACCAAAAGCAAAACCGTTTCAACTGAAATCATATTCTCCAAGTCGAGTAACAATTCTTAGTCAAGGCTTATTAGCCATTAGCGTCATTTTGTCAATATTGCTTGAAAATGTCTAGTAAAAAATGATTTTCTAAGAGCATTGTTGTTCTGTTGGTGAATCTTTAGTAGCTTGATTCCCGGCCATTTTCAAGATTGAGAAAAATACAGTTTTCATTCAATGTAGATTTTATTTTCAAAAGCTGTATGTAATGAAGGACAGACCAATAGAGAAGCTTGCAATTAATCATTTAAATCAGGTTTACATGCAAATAAGGTTTTTTTTACCGAAGTGAAATAAGCCTGTTATTAAAATAATATTCATTATCATTGTCAAAATACAGTCTTTAGGTAAATATGACAAAGTTTACTATTCACGAGAAAAAGCAATTTGCAAGACAGAATTTCGCTGTTTGGGCTGAGAGAGGTAAACAAGCTCAGGTTCCAAAAGGAGAGAGATTGGAAGAAGTCCTGGTTTAAAACTCTTATGAAAGCAAAATGAGGGTCTATGAAGTTACGAGGCTGAAGGCTTGGAGCTCATTAAAATAGCTGAAAATACTGGTTTTATCAGCAAATCTGAAGTCAAAGCTATACACAACTGAAACAGCAACACCGCCCTTCGTATCCTTCTTTTTACATTGACTATTGGCAAAAAACATGCGTGGGAAAGATCTAAACTGCTCAAGTAACAATGTACAGAAATCAATGTGGCCAAGACGTTTTACCAGCTCAAAGCTCAAGAAAAACAGGTACGTTTTCAGGATCATCTACCACTCATTTTTTAGGAGAATTTATGTCTGTCACACTTATTTTTATTTCTTATTTTCTTGTACAGTACGTGTTAAGTTTTTCTTTTGTTTGCAGGGTAAGGCAGGTTTGTACGTTACCCTATTTTGAGATACCTTGCGTCTACCAGTAGGTAAACTCTGAATTTGGCTAATTACGCTACAAGTAATATGTCCTTCTCCCCCTTCAAAAAATTTTGTTTGTTTACTTTTCAGCGCTTCAGTGTTGTCCAGTTGACTCTTGTAAGGTATTTTTGATAGTTCAGTTCTTTAACTAAAATCATTTTGGAGGAAAATGGGTGGGGGAACTGTAAACCCACCAAGAGAGTTTTACCGCTGTCCCCACATACGTACTCCTTTGTTGGAAAGCTTCTAATTGGCAAAAGTTTTGGGTGAAGAAGCTGCAAGAATTGATCGCCCTACAACATATCAACATGGTGTACAGATCAAAAGATTTACCCGCTTACAATATTCCCACACATGAGCAGTCTTAATTGTAATGCTTTTCTCTGTGCATTGACGCAGTGAACCGGTATGAATAACCCAATGGCATCATAGCATCGCTAAAACGAAGTCTAAGTGCAGCCAAAAGCCTCATAACAATGGCGGTAGGATCACACTCTCCTTCTCCGAACGCTCTCCCGGCAATCTTCCTATGCGATGTCAAGAGGTTCGGTGTAGTCCAATTAATTGAATCCTAGCCTGCGCGCAAACTCGACTAATTTTCCCAGTGATAAATTTACTTCAATGATTCAACTAAATTCGTCTCTCGAACATAAAGAATGCAAAAGGAAGACAATTTCTTAGGTCAATGCTACCATTGTATTTTACTCTACTTTATCTAAATATTACAAAGTTAATTGTTTGCTACTTTCTCACAACAAATTATAAACTGATTGCCAAAATAATCAAAAAACGAAACCAACACCAATATTTGCTAAAAAAAATTTAATTTAGACATTATCGGTTTTAATAAAAAAAGGTTACAAGGACTAATTGTCAATTTTATGTCAACTATTAGTTTTACTAACAAAGTACACTGATTTAAAATAAGAACGATATCTAAAAAATGTGGTTTAAAGACAACATGAAACGTCTAAGCAAAAGCCTTGGTCACTGATACGATACAGAATGATGTTAAAATTGGTTGGTTCAAAGAGTAGGGTGTATAGGAGGGGATATCTATTGGTTATTTCTAAACATCAACATCAAGCTTATAGCTCTTCGTTTTAAAGCAACAATGAATGAAACCAGGACAATACAATCAACTAGAATCAAGTACCGCAAACTTTAGTCTGTCACTACTGACCCAGAACTATCGGCGTGAAAAGATCCAAAATATAAATCTGAAAATTAGTGCTACTTGGGATAATATTTGAAGGTTCTTTCATAAAAATATCAATTTTTCCACAGCTACATAAGTCTCCCACAACATTGGAAGATATAGATGAATATCAAGTTCGAAGGTCGATACACTGTGCTTTAATAAATTAGGATACATAAAAAACCAAGATTTTGAAGTAGTTACAGTATAGTACCAAAAATCAAACCCACGTCAACTCTAACCCTAACCCTAAACCTAACCCTAACCCTAACCCTAACCCTAACCCTAACCCTAACCCTAACCCACGTTAACTCTAACCCTAACCCTAACCCTAACCCTAACCCACGTTAACTCTAACCCTTAATAACTCAAGCCCTGCGACATGGTTATAGCCCCCGATAAATCGAACCCAGGAAACTTGAATTGTTTTTGAATTCCCTTTGAACCTACCCCCGATAACCTGAACGTTCTCTAAATCAAACAATTTTCATCGTTCTTGTGGAGATTCGAGATTTTCATGTGGGCCAGCAAGTTCATTAAATTCTGGATTTCTTTGAAAAATTGCTCCATCTCAGTTACAAAGCTGTTACAGTTTGTTCCATCAGATTGCAGTTCACTGAAGCTGAAACTCAAAATGTAATTGGTAACTCCAGTAAGATTGGAAACTAAACTTTTGAACGTTAATGCGAGTACGCGGCACAAACAGATCCAAAAAGTTTCTGCCTTTCTGAAAGCGCTGTGCAAGGTACCAGTATCGTAAGGGGGCTTGTACCAAAAATCCTTCTTAGGCCAGCTTCTGGCTAATGGAACTGATCCAAACAAAGTTTGTACCCGGAGCTCTAAAATATCATACCAGAAAATGCACTCGTCTGTTGCGAAAAATTGGCTAAATTTGACATTAATCAGTTTTTATCAAAAAGATCTAAGAAGTGCTGAACAGTCACAAGTCCAATACAAAGAACAGTCCAGACGATGACGAAGAAGATCCACCACCGATGCCGAAATATCGACCGATGCTTATTCACGTAACTGCCGAAAAGCTTTCGAGCTTGTTTTCGACCACAGAACACCAACGTAACTGGTATAACATACTGGATTATCGAGCCAGCGTAGGATCCGGTGACGCCAACGAGCATTTCCACATCTTGTGTTACAAACGCTACAGCTATTGGAGGTAAAATCGTGACTAAAGGGAAAACAATTCTATCGACAATAGCGGAGCAAGATTTACCTTCTCGCTGAAAGATACTTTTAATGTTTTCTCTTAACGTGATGGCGATAATTGGAAAGTTGGAGCTCAAAGTAAAGACGGGAAACAGGGCCAGGAAATACGCAAAACCCGGCCAGGAATCCAAGAAGTTCAACGTGTAAATGTCATTGAGCTTTTCCACTGGGAAGCAAAAGACGGCAGTCAGTGTCAAAAGAAGATAGAAAGCACTTATCGCAGAGTAACTCGTGGTTAAGATCATATTCATTCGGTTTTTCTGCTTTGTTGGCGTGAGGATTGACGGCAGACTGTGCTGGCACATGAATGAGTACACGCTTACCCCGAAGAAGTTTGGCAGCTTGGAAAGATTAAATACAGGAGCATTACCCCTGTTTTTATGCCGCTCAATGCCATATAATGCCAAAGCAATCATCAGAATAAAGGCTAAAAAGGACAAAAAAGGGATTGAAAAACAAAATAACTTTGCATGCATACATGTATTAAGTGAGAGTATTAACTTAAGATATATTTTAATCTAGGAAACCGAAAAAAAATTTTAAAAATTTTATTTCACAAGCATCAGATGGACTAAACAGAATAAGGTTTCTTTGGTGTTGTTTGTTACAAAATATTGTTTCAAGCCTTCAATTGGAGATGACCATAGCAAAACTTTAAAGTAACATTTAGTGCAGGAAAGAAATATAGTTTTCCATCAAGAATTATACTGGTGACACTATCAGTTGCTTATAATCAAAATAAATGAAACAGAAAAATGAGCAAAGATCTATTTACCAAGCCATCGTAAAACAGTGGTTGCTATTTGCATGTATTTGGTCTTTCCAAGGTCAAAAAATACAAAAGGCCCAAGAACCAAGGTAAATGCAAGCTGAAAGAAAATTTTCTAAAATTACGATCCAATGACGCAGTTTGAGATAGTTAAATTAACCCTTGTGGTATGCAATAAAACACACAAACACCTCTGCAAATTTACAGTATTCCTTATAATTCTTATTCACTCCCAACAAAATAACCAAACTTTGGGTCAGCACTATACGAGAGGGTACATATTTCAAAGGAAAAAAATCTGTTCCTAATCTAGTCTCAAAAAATGTCTCAATTCTCAGTATTAGATGGGGAACTGAAAAATGGTAGGTGCTAATAGGAAGAGCTATATTGTACTTCCTAACTTTGAACATAAGAGTCATGATTTAATATATATAACTTAAAACAGACTGCACTCGCAAGGTATTTAAAACACGGAAATGATAGAGAAGGGATTGAAACATTGTCAGAGTTGAAGACTTGCCGAGTCTTTCACTTACCACATTAAGCCTATAAACACCCTCTTTGCTGATACTTTTGAAGCATAGGTCCTCAGCAGATGTTGAATTATTTGAAGGCTTTACATGCATGCTAAAAGATCCAGACATTGAAGATAAAATTTCAGGAAACAAAAGTAATTACCAGCAGTAATTTCTAATTAAATTCGTTTTTCATATGTAAGAATAGAATTGCGAAAACAACAATCAAAGAATTTAATAGGATTCCCCTTCAAAAGGAAAATGCAACTTACCATAAAACACGAGTCAGAGATTTTGGCACAGCTGCTGCATAAATAGCAAGATCTCCATACAAATACAGGGCTATGACAATGTAGAACAAGTTTATCCCAACTGTTAAAGAAAGCAGATGATATCATTATATATTTGAGACAAATCTGTAGCCATCTAAAGCAAAACAATAAATTGCTTAAATAATTTCTTGTTGAATTATGTAGGATCTTCAAAAAGACCTTTTTGGTAAAAGTAGGAGCAGTTTCATGAGGGTCATAATGAACATAGGTCTTAAAGAATTTTTGCATGTTAGGCAACACTGAGACAATCTGGGATTGGGTGCTGCAATACCAGTTGGGAAAGCAGGGGGTACCCAATTTGTTTTTCAGGGTGAATCTTAATTTTTTGGAGTTGAAAATCAGCTGCGGGCAAAGAATGAATGACAACACAAACTATTTGCCAAGAGGTTGTTAGCTTCAATTAAAAGCAAAAAGCATGAGGTAGACCAAGTTGGAGCTAGGACCTGACAGCATGAGCTAGGCCCAGTTGAAAGGAATGATTAACAAAGCCCAGACATAGACAAAGTGTCTGGCTGTGCTTGTATAGGACTACTTGTCCCATAGGATTTCTTAACTTTTTTGGAATGCTTTTCCTGGATCACATGAAAGCTTATATGGAATTTCATCCGAGTTGCACAAGGGATCGATTTGAAATTAACAAATTACTAAAGAAAAAAAAGTGAAGAAGAAAGATTATCTTAGTGGCAGTTTTAGGTAACTTCATAAGCAAGTAAATTTATCTTACTACGATTGAAAAGTAGCTTTGCCATCTGCCCCTAAAAAGAAAAAGAAAAGAATATAGAGGACAGAAATAATTTGAAAGATAGAAGTGGGTTAAATCAAACAGAATTCACTTTTGATAATCTGAGCAACAATCTAAAATCCCTAAATTGCACAAATTTTTACCCTTAATTTTGCTAATTTCACCAACTCTACAAATTATACACTTATAGGTACCAACCATTTCCATTTTATCTTTTATATTGTAACAAGGAGCATCTGGATCAACTTGAGAGCTTTGATCTGAAATACAAGCATATGTGTTTTGATGTTATGGCATGGAATGGCTTCAGAAACTTTGTTTTCAGTTGAATGTGTTCAAACAGCAGATCAAGACATTAAAGAGTCAGAAAAACAAAAGAAATATTAATTCTGGATTAATCTTTAGTGTACATCAGGACATCAATCGCTGCAACCACTCACTAAATCCATCCATCCACAAACCAGTTGTTTCCAGCCCACAGTCTCCTATTTGCTTATTGACTTTTTTTCATTGGGTGTACCATGCAAGCAGCAATAAAAACTGTGTTGAATTTGTGGTGCCAAGTTTTGTGAAAAGGTTTACCAGGAACCTCTGATGTGCAAATTGTCAAGGTTTTATGAGTTGGATGACCAGGAATTGAGAGGGCAATGGATTGAGTTGTGTGCTCTAATGCCAAAGGTTTTTATGAGTAACCAAGAACTTATAAAAAGCTGAAGACATGGCTCATTGGAGAGTGCCATGGTGCTGTCAAGGATGAGTTGGATGAGGCTTATTGAAATACTTGTGTCTGAATGCTGTGATGTCTTGTAGAGCTTGATTGTGACTTATCCAGTCAAATTGAGTTGGGTTTGGAACAAAGTGAAACCATGTGGTCACCTTTTTAGTGTTACATCAGAAAATCAATTGATGAAGCCATTAAATAAACTATCCATTACCTCCCATGTTGTTTCCAACCAAGAAGTCTTTGTAATAATTGCAAGGTGTGTGAATTAGACCACAATGATGGGATGTTCAAGGAATAAGAGGGAAGTGGTGGAAAGTGGCCAAAGCTTAGTCACTACAAATCTATAAATGTTGAATTAACTATAATTTTAAGAAACAATGTTTTTAAACATGTTCTTTTTCTCTTGGAAATTAGTAATAGACACCTTATTGATATTCAGCTTACCTGGCAAAAGACTAGCTTCTTCACAATTAACAATCAAATCAGGATGCGACAAAGTATGCTCAATATCTCCATTTGCTTGCTTATTTCTCTAAAAAAACCAAGATAAAATGATTTAAGTTAAAAAAGTACTGTCAAATTTTCTAATCACAAAACAAAATTTTTCCAAGGCAAATGGCACGGCCTTAAGGCCAACAACACAAAAACAAATCTAACTTATGCATTACCACAAGACAAGTCAACCAAGCTTATAAGTTAAGGGGTAAGCACATGGAAGAGAAATTGAAGAGAGATTTTATGAAAATGTCACAGCGATCTGAAATAACACTGTACTTTTTTATTTGCATACAAAAATGAAAAAACAGCAAGCTTATAAATATTAGCACTGTGTGTATGTACTCTATCAGATCACTCTTTATTGATAACAGAAGTTTTTTGTTCCTTTCTCACCTTTGCTAATGTTCATAACGAAAATTTTTCTTACCCTACTAGCAATCATCTGCCATCGAACTATAGCATTTGAAATAGACATTGCTTCTACCATGAAAGTTGCTGTTATAAAACTGAAATAAAACCCCAAATTAGAACAAATATACAACTAAAAATGTGGATTATTCCTTCAAAATATGATAAATATAAGGAAAACAGAACAAACTCGAAGTTAGATTTAAAAAAAGATCCTGTGAAGTCGAAGAATCTTACAACGCCAGTGCATATATTCTTCTTGACAAATATGGCTTACAACTTTTCATATACATAAAAAATGAGGGCTTATTGCCATCTGCTCAAAAAGGCTCAGACGATGCAGAGTTCCCTAAAAATCGGGTATTGTGGGGGCACAAACTGGAGAAAATGTATTGAAAAGAAGATGTGTTACCTCATTACAGACAGGATAATTATTGCTATAATGCCCAATACCCATCCTGTCAGAGCAAATGCCAGGGGCAAAGCTAATGCACCTGCACCAACGACGAGGTTGAAGAGATATATCGTGGATACCTAAGAGATATAAATATTTCAGATAAATCCTATTTTATCGCGACAATTTTAATGTGAAAATAACTGAGTAAAGATTATTGGGGTCTAAAATAATTTAGGCCTACTTACTTCTGCAGAGTGCATCTTCGGAGACATCCTGAACTGCTAAGAGGGATTAGCAGCTCACTAAATTTATTAAAAAATTCCTCTTACATATCTCTAAACCGTTTCAAAACTAACAAAAGGCTAGAAAAACAGGTAACAACAGACTGTGCTCCTCACATGACTGATTGAATGCAAGGCCCATTTCACGTGACGGCCGTGTTTTTCGTGTGTGAGAACCGTATAGTTTTGATCACATGATTCCCAACTCACGAGTTAATCATTGAATCATTGAATCGACAAAAGCATGGTACCGCCCCTTTTGAATACAGCAAGAGAGCCAGCATAAAGAAACCCCAAAATTATATGAATTTGAAGAAGAAATAGAGGCAATTTTCAAAATTTTCCAACTTCAGTGATTAAGAAAAGTTTTAATTTATATTTTCAGTGTATATACGGTGTATTTTCAGTGTATTTAGCAGGGCCCGCGGCACCGATTCTAAAGTGGCAGTGGGCAAAAAAGGCGAGATCACCTATTTAACACCTAAAAGGGGATTTGATACCTATACACCAATTCGACTTACGGCCTCATTTTGAAAAATTCTTCAAATTCTCTTGTACAAAATTTTTGACCTCAGATTCGGATTGACAGCAATGATTTCAGTCTACTTGTAAGTTTACATTATGATATTGCTCACGATATTGATTTTATGACGACATGAAGATAAAAACTTTATAAGGGATTTGACCGTGATTGGCGACTAGGGGGGTATCCCTTACAAGTTTTCAAACTTCATTTCTCGGTAAAATCTAAAATACAAGCTCAAACAATATGAAAAATGGTATCCCGCCTAAAATTTTAACGATAAAACCAAATCTGAGCTTAAAAAAGTCGTATAATTAACATTATCTGGGTCCATCGGCGATCATGTCTAGCTTCCAGTCTACTTCTATGGCCACACTTCTGCCGAGCAAAATGGCTGAACAGGAGAAAACACTGTATCAGTTTCGCAAATTATCAAAGAAATTAGGCAAACCTAATCAATCATGAAAAGGCTTTCAGGACAGGATCGTATAAGCTAATTGCTGGTAAAAAATTGCAAAATCCACGGGGATGTCTTTAACAGAGGCTGAATGGCTTTTTCCAGATGCATTGGCTGATGTTTTTACATAGAGATAGGAATTCCTATCTCTATGTGTTTTCATTAAGTCGAGACACTGTTATCAGAATTGGCGCAAAAATGATAAAAATGAGGCTCTTTGTTTTAAGGGTCGAGTCGCATGTGAATGCTTTTTCTGTTGCAGAAGGTGAACGTTGAACATAAACTTAAAGGCTTCGCACTATTGTATAAAAGTTTGCAAAATACAGATTGCAACAAAAAGCGTCTGATATAAAATATAAAATTGTGTCTTATTTTGAAACGAGACTGTGCATACACGAGGCAGCGCCTCTCTACATGAAGAATCTCAACACAACATCGACATCGCACCTTGTTTTCGCGCGCTTTTAATGATCATGTGAAGAGGTGATAAAAAACCATTTTGACTTGTAGATACCTTGAAAAGCCCTTGGATTTAATAGCTCTTAGATGTGTTAAAGAAAAATAAAATGTTTCCAGATGGAGTGAATGGTGTTTCCGAGGCACAAGGCCACATAACTGAGCTGGCTCATCATCAAACAACAACCGCCACTGGTGAAAACAGATTGCTGGACAATCCAGAAAATGGACTTGTGGTAACTACTACGGTGTTGATGATACAGCAAATTCAACATGTACATGCTTCTGCAGCTACTGTAACACATCCCTGCGATGCACATTCTAGTAATGCGCAACAAGGCAATGCCCGACAGACAGACGTTTGTCAACCTAAAACTAAACCGTTGCCACCAGAAAACGACATCGACGATGAAGTCTTTCATAATTTCTTTCAGTCTCCAAAATCGCAATGGAGAAAAGAATACGAAGCTTGCTCTCGGCAAGATGATATGTTGCAGAAACCTTCTGTCCCTCCACTTGTGGTATGTTTTGTGCCATGCTGGTCTTTTAGCAGATTTCTGATTCATTTATGGAAATATCCATCTTTTTTGTTGTGTCCTAAAGGTGTTTTCGCATATGATTTTATTAACTTACTGTTTTTGTTGCACAACCACATTGATATTTGTTTAATCTTTTCAACTGTACATAACTTATGTCACAATGATCAGGTTGAATTTAGTTGATGCAAAAAATCCATTGAAATCAACTACATTTATCCAAAAGGTTTGCCATTTATTGCTTTTTGTGAATATCAATTATATTTTTGTTTCAGCCAATGAATAGGATGGACCAGCTTTTCGAGGAAATGGTAGACTTTGACAAAAGTGAAGAAATAATGGAAACTAATGTATGTTGTCTTTTGTAAAAATATTCTATTTCGTGTACCTGTTTTAGTCTATAGGATCAAAATATTCTTGATTTTTATGGCATAAGTTAAAGTATTTCCTGTCCATTATTAATGTGTATTCAATGTGTATTAATGTGCAATCTTAAACCCTTTAGGACCTCTTACAATATCTGCGATATCTAAATTTTGCTCATGTTTGGGATGCTGTTTCTTTCTTGCTTCTTGTCATCAACATTTGCAAGGCATATTTTACAGTTATATATTTTCTGTTTGTTTCATTACCTTTTCGCTCTTGTTTGAGCTTCACACTTTGATTGTTCTTGTAATGATGTGCGAACATTGTATGTTGCATGGGAAATGAGATATTCACCAAAGCCCTTTTTAAATGACTTAAGTCTAACCATTGATAACAGAGGATCCTTTCCAAAGAATCTTTCTCTTTGCTCATTTTATCAGAAACCAGGACCATGTCAGAATGAAACAGAGGGATAATTTTCTGTTGCTTTTCTAAGGCCAAATTGATTAAATAAATATTTCAGCAAGATAACATTACACCTCTGACTCTGTAAGATATTATAATCTCTTTTTTATAGAAATATAATTATATATTTATGCATAAATATATAAATATATGCTTATTGATTATAACCTCTGCATTTTTGGAATGTTATTGCTTTCATTGTTTTGTGATTTTTGCACAAGATAGAAGCCCTTTCCAAACCTGTATGGATATGTTTACTTTTCTGGTTTAGGCAATCAAAACAGCTCTGCTGAAGCATCAGAGAATGGCTCTCAGTTGGATGACTAAGAGAGAGAACAATGAGAATATGGCGCCATTTTGGTCAAGAACAGCCGGTGGGTACTTCAATCAAGCAACCTTGGTGTCACAGGCTGAAAAGCCATTGCCAATGAAGGGAGGCATTCTTGCTGATGATATGGGTCTTGGTAAGACCTTGGTTGCAATTTCTCTCATCCTTGGTAATCATATTGGAGGAAAGCCAATGTTTAAGAAATCTAGAAAGGTGAACTGAAGTATTAATTAATTACCAGATTGTTTTCTAAATGCAGAAATGAATTTAAAAGGCACAGAGTTAGGAAAATAAGGATGCAGTTGAGTCATTCCATGTGAGAGGGAGACAAACATTTTTAAAATGTAACGCACTGCCTCAGAATTGTTTCATTTTTGGCACCCATGTTAAGGATCAGAAGAATGTAAAATCCCAAAAACTTCAGAGCTATATCTTAGTTAGTTCTAGTAGTGCATTCAATCTCTTATAATATGGTTGGTTTAAATTTTAAGGCTTTTATTTTCTTGTGGTCCCTAACAAAGTTTTAAAAAATGAAACAGCCTCAAGATAAGGGTGTCCCTCATTGATATTGAATGACCCAGTTACTACATGCTATTGTCAAAGTTCCCATTGCAATTCAAGCCCATACTCTAGTTGATTGACACTGATACTATATCATTATTCAAGATTGTATAGAAGCACATTGTTCTTGTAGACATAAATATGTTTGATGGCTATACAGAAATCTTGATCAAAGTTGTTCAATGTTTAATGTTTGTACGTTACAGTGTAATGATTCTTTATGTGCATTCAGAATCTAGTACGTTTGGCAATCATGAGCAGTTTTTGTTGGATTTATGTTAGGAATAAATGAAAAAAATGTTTACTAAATGAAAAGATGTTGGCCAAACTTGTCAAAATTGGCTGAATAAGACGTTTGTGTAACTTTGTATTTTTCTTGTCTGAAGGATAAAAGAATTAACTGTACCTTGTATTTTTATTCTTGTAGCGACCAAATGCACATGATGCAGACAGAAAGAGTTACTCTGTGGAAGGTGACCCTGTCATGCAAGCAAGGAGAAGCAATGGCCAGGCTGTTGATGACGATGCTGATGAAGTGAAAGTTGTTAAATTTAAGAGGAAGAAGGAAGGTTTTTTTAAGCCACAAAAAGTAACGTATGTCAGTTTTATTAATAGCTTTCCTTTTAGAAATTATTTCTATTTGTCATTTTCCCTTAGCTAGAAATATTATCTTTAAAACACTGATATATTGCAGGCTTTCTTCCCAGTATTAGAGGGGTAAGATATCGAATAACATGGAAATGGTAAATAATATTTTGTTTCAAGGAGTCCCAACTCAGCATCGATTAATTGATGTCATTATTTGAATCTGATGAATTGCCTATTAGAATCCAAAATCTGTTAATGTTTAGACTGTATCATTTGTAGCTTCTCAATTCGCAGGCACTTTTAAATGGCTTTCCCTTTCCCTAAGGTGGCCTTATGAGCTGTTCTTCTTCTCCTCAAGGGGCCTTATGTGTCATGAAACCGAGATGTTGCCAACAAAATTACCCATCTCTATTAAAATAACAAATTCCTTTGTGTGAGAATACTTGGAAGCACTCTTTCCAACCAAGCTGTGTACATAACTGTGCCTAATAATATGGTGAAATTTGATGGGGCTCTTTTCGTATGAAAGACTGTTTACAAAATTTGAAGTCATATTGGATTGAAATATTTTCTATGGCATTGTTATCATTTTATTTTTCTGGCTCTTGATATGATCCTTGTTTATTCGCAAGGACTACTGACAAATTTCTTCACCTTTCACTTTAAGGCTTCATTGTATGTAATTTCCTGTCCTTGGTTGTTCTCTGCAGTGTTAATCTGCATTTGTATTGTTACTCTTTAGGACAGATCTCTCCCCCCCCCCCCAAAAAAATAGTCACCCCGTTTGTGCTAAGAGACTGCAGATTACTAATTTTCTTTTAAATTTATATAAATATATATATATTATATATATATTAATATAATATATATATAATATATATATATATTTATTATTTAGGCACAAGGATGTAAAGCAACCAGGATTCAAATTCAGGCAGATTTTTCTAAAAGAGATAAAGTGAGTGTCTTGAAAGCTCAAATGTCAAACCAGTTAGTTTAACTGTTTCGTTTAATCTTTGGCATTTCTTACAAGCATATTGTTTATTTCAGCTGATTTCTAAATTATAATATGTTAACATTTTGAATAATTCCCAAGGAAAAATGAAAAGGCTTTGTCAAAGATGAAGAAGAAAAGCAAAAAGGGAAAAGTGAAAGATGAACCCAAACAGTTAAAGACAGAGGAAGACTGTTTGCTTTTTTCAGACAGCGATGAAGAAATGGAAAAGCACTGCATCAGCAAAGAGATTGCAAACATTGTAGACAGTGGGTTGCTTTTACAGTTACTCTATCCACTATTTCTGCCAGCCTTTATATGCACCAATTTAGAAAAACGTAAAAGAAGATAAGCGTCAAGGCAAATTTTGCCATTTCTAAAAAAAGGAATTAAATGGTGTTGGGAAATTTAGAAATTAGGAATGTACTCTAATATATTTTACAAATATTTCACATTTATCTGAGATGCTTCTCGGTCATTTTTAACAATAAAACAAAATACATTTATGTAGATTTGCATTCTTGGTTTGTCAAAATCTATTGCTTTACATGGATTCAATGGATATTGCATCAATACCATTGTTATTTGAATGTATCAAAAGCCTTAATAAAAATATCAAAATTTCACTTAAAAATTGCTTGTTCTAGCTTCTAGTTTAATTCTTAACTTAATTTGTTTTTTTTAAACTGAAAGCTCTGTTCAAAGACATTTGAGTTATAATTTGTATGTAATCCATTGATTGTTATTCTGTTTTGTGAACGGTATATCAATTCGTTGTTTGCTTTTCTAGGCCTAAATTTTTTACTTGTTTATTTTTTGCATGCTTGTTTTCGTTTCTCTAGGCCCAAGCCTCAAGGACTGCAGCAGACGAAAATCATTGTCCCAAAGAGACAAATCAAGCGAGGGGACCTCTACTCTGATAATTTGCCCCATGTCTGTTATTTCGAACTGGACAGTGAGTATTTGTAACTGTTTCTGTACTGATACATATCATAATGATCGATAGTTGTGCTTGAATATGAGGAAAGCCATTCATTTGCAGTAAGATAGGTAAATCTGGAAAGCCTTTTTTGTAGTTTGACTGGGCATTAACAAGAAGTCTTGGTTAAAAAGGCACAGAAGTTAAAATTGATAGGATTGCAAACTGAAAATGATTTTTTTTGCAAAAGTGTTGAGTTACATGTCATTAAGAAGTTCAAGTTCAGTTTTTATCAATGATGCTTTTCCTTTGACGTCTTGCTAAACTTCACGATAACTTTTAGAGATCAAGATAGCTGGATGGCTTCTGGTTGGTATCTGAGTATCTTCAGAGATACTCAAAAGCGTAGCTGTAATAAAGCCCTACTAGAAACCTGAAATGTTTTCATAGCAGGATTGTCCATTTTAATTGTAATTTATTGCCCCTGATGTGTTTCAAGTTTCTGCCATCACTTTTTTCTGTACCGCAAAGGATAATTTGTTCATATTATCTTTCGCAATAGACGCAGTTCCAGCAGCATGTGGACCCTGAATTGGATTTGCAGTTGTATCTTTATTATGGAGGTGACAGAGTTAAAGATGTTGAGTTTTTGCAGCGGCAAGACATTATCCTCACAACATACAATACACTTGCCTATGATTTTAGACAGGTATTCCTTAATGATTTTAATTAGAAAATTTTTGGTTTGAAGTATGCATGGGGTGTAAGTAAATTTGATGTTTCTGCATTTATGTCTAGAATTTGCGTCGAACAGATCTAAATTAAAAGAGATTAAGAGAAAAATTTGGCATGCAAAAATTTGTTGTGATGGTAATTAAGATAGAAAGTTCCGCACATAGATAGAAAGTTCAATTAAACTTTTCGTTCTTGGCTTTTGTTCAAGGTTTAATACACTTAGTATGATTAGTATGATCAACAATTACATTGTTTTCTTTATTATGAAATGCTTTATTTTTTCAGTTATTTATTTATTTTAATCATATATTTATGCACGGTAAAACTCTTCAATAAATAAATTCAGCTTTTAATCAAAAACAACCAAATGTAATGTATAATTAATCAAAATAAGAAATATAACCAAAACATGAAATGCTTGCACAAGTTTCTGACCTTTCAAAGGGTCGTGTTTAGTAAAGAAATATTGCCAGTCCTTTTTGTTGCCAATACATTTGTTGTTGTTGTTCAAAGTGATTGAGATTAGGGGCCTGGCTATAGAGATTTCATTCCAATTTTTAGCCGAGTACTTGAAACCCTTTCGCACATGCTGAAATTTATAGGATTTGTAGATGGCTACAGTTGCATACTGTGACAACGCGAAAAGCGTAAGGAATTCATCCCAATGAATCTCAGGGCTAAGTATGATTAGGGCCTCAAAGTTCTGACAAATCATTTTTATGTCGATAGTTCGCATTATAATTTTCATTCCTATTAAGACGTTGAAGAGTCCGTAGTTTTGTTTCTGACAAACCTACAAAAATCATGTCGATTAATACTAAATGGCAAGTCTTTTTGCTCTTTATGTCAATTTGAAATGAGCCTCTTCCAGGTCTGTAGGTTTGCTGAGCTTGCTTTCATATACTTTTCAGAATAATTCTCCTTTGCACACAATCACCTGGCTGAGGATCATTTTAGACGAAGGTCACGTCATACGAAATGCCCGTTCTTCACAAAGTGCTGCTACGGTGGCGCTGCCTGCAAAGAGGAGATGGGTGTTAACGGGTTGGTAGCGCATTCGTCATCAATTTCCATATTTGGAACTCTCTAATCCTTAAGAGATCTGTACATGTTTTAAGGAATTTAAACAATCTAAAATTTGAAATTTCTCTATATCATTTGCTGTCAACACGTCTTACTTCCATTATAGAAATCTTGCTATATCAGTCTCCTTTTCTTGCTTATATTTTGTTTTTTGTTTATGGTTAACTAACAATATCCCGCATTTGCGACTGTTCAAGTCAAGCACAGATTGATATGCTGTTTTGAAGCGTAAATGCCTTTTTGCACGAAGACTTAAACGTTGTACTCAGTAATTTCTCCTCCTTTTTATTCATTTTCTTAAGACCAGAAGCTTTTAAGCAAACGCAACGTCAGTTTTATTTTCTAAATTTCTGACGTTAATGCCTAGGCACGCCGATCCAAAACAGAATGGCAGATTTGTGGACTATTTTAAAGTTCTTGCGATTCGAGCCTTTCACGGACAAAACATGGTGGACAGACATTTTGCTGTTACCGATGCGAAACAGAAACCCAGATACTTATAAGTGAGTACAATTTAAAGCAGTTCTGTAAATAGAATCCTCTTTTTAGTTGGTAATTTTTTGGAGAGGCTCCCGAGAGGCTGCGGGCCTTTAGCGATAAAGCATTGCAATGTTTAGAAGCTCTGGGAAAGAAAGGCGAGTTGGGGGACAGAACTAAGGGGCAGGGCAGAGTTTACGCGACTTTGGAACTTAGACTTGGAAAGGGTGGGCACGAAACGATTTTCTGCTGTTTCGGATATTTCTCACGGAATCAAGGATAATTTTTCGTGTTCCCATGGAGCAATTTTAGTATTTGTAAAATATGGAGAAAAATGGAGAGACTTTCGAAGGATAGAGTAGTAGATCCTGAAATTAGCAGTTGCTTGCATGTTCCTCTGTCTTTTGTAGCATAAGTCAGCAATTAATTGATCTTTTAGGCTCACAGAATGTTTCAGTGGTAAAAAATGCCAGTACAAATCGGTATCGAGATTGCTTTTCAGTGTTATATTTTCACGGCTGTTAGACTTTTTATCTCATATGTATGGTGTTTATTTTTTTAGTGTAGATTTTTGTAATTTTTTAACATTGTAATTGAGTTAGTTTAGAAAGATATCTGTTGGTCTTTTAAATGTCAAGAGTATTTCATGACAACCATTTGCAAAAGTTTCCTGCCTACCATTTTGGATCCAAATTGCAATTCAATCAAATTTTCGTCCTCAAGTGCAATGCTTCTTGTTGATTTTATTAATTTGGTATTAACTGATTTCTGTTGATTTAAGTTTTGAAATCAAGTTTCGTTTCATTTCTCACTCATTTAGCCGGATAAGCAAACTCATGAAACACATGACCATAAGACGCATGAAGACTGACTTGATTGATGGCAAACCCATCGTAGACCTGCCTGCCAAACGAGTTATAATCCAGGAAATCACTCTGGAAGGAGAGCAGAAACGAAAGTACGACATGATGCAGAACCAAGGGAAACTAACACTGTCCAGGTAAGGAAAAAAGGCCCGTAACCCCTTTTTTGAGGGTCTAGCTTCAGTGAAAATTTCATGTGCTTGCTACAGGCTCTTGTACGAGGATGGCTCAGTTGTTAGAGGCGCTGACTACAGACCCAAGGGTCCGTGGTTCGAGTCCCTGGCATAACCAAACTTTCACACAGAGTGGGGAGAGTCGCCAGCTCTCTGTAATTCGAGGCGTAGGAATCACGAGGTGTGGTCACATCGAGAGGAAGGAGCAGGACACTGCTTGATAAGCATAAGCTTCTCAGTGACCTAAAAACTACCTTCGGATGCTAGGTAGAAGCAAATCCAAATACAGGCTCTGTGTAAAACTGGAGGCCTAATTCTTATTCGCTCAGCAAAGATATCTGAGGCTACATAATAGACGCTAAAAATAGATGGCGAACAAATTGGGTAACCTAATTAACCAGTAGTTGCTTGAGGGCTCTGAGTGTTACCTTGTTGAAAGATTTAGAGAAAAACTAAAACTAAGGACGTCATTGGAACCGTAGGGCACTGAGGGTCTCTCTTGTTTTTGAAATTGTCCATTTTCTAAGTGCCCCTTCGTCCGTGGTATAGTGCCTTGTCTTACCTGTGCAACACCAAATATGAAATGTATTTGACATACCTGCTTAGAGATGGTGAGTTAGTACGTAATGCAGCGTGATCGTTGAGGATAAGACGAAGTTTGCATTTTGAAAAGTCAAATGGTTATAGATATTCAAATTGAAATATTTAAAAAAAAGCAAGCTCACGTAAAATGATAGGTGTATTTCTTCACAAGCAGCACTTCCTGATAATCGATACAAGCTTTTAATTTCAGGTTTCTAAGAAGAGGAATAAAATGTGTTCTGAGAAACTACGCTCATATCTTGGTGATCATTATGCGACTTAGACAATTATGCTGTCACCCTTGGCTTTGCAAAGATGTCGTAAGGGAGATGGAGCATGCAGTCAATGTGCGTGCGCAGCTGGAAGAATGGCAACAGCAAGGTACCTCACTCGCCTTTAGGTTGTTGTACACGATATATAGTTTCATCGTCTGCTTAGAGCTCTAAGAGAACTGACTCAAAAAAGCCAAGTATTCTTGGTAACTGCTATTTTTCTAATGAAATTTCGTTCAATGTTCAAAATACCAATCAAAATTTTTTGCCAAAATCCCTTAAAAAAAATTAAAGTATGCCCCAGTAAGCCTTTGAAACTGTTACTTATGCTGAGGTACAAGCTATACTTAATAATTTCTTAAGATAACCAAAAAGTTGTATCATCAACGATTATCCATAGTAATTTGCTGCGATGCAACACGTTTTTGGCCTAAAGTTTTTGCTGCTGATAGTAGTTTCCCAAGATTTTACAGCAGCTAACAAAGAAAGAAGTTTCGTGAAACTTTTGTTTACGATGACATAAAAGCATATTCAGCGACAAAAATTTCCCACAAACCTCGTTTCAGATAACGCAAATATAGAGGACGAAGCTGATGGTGATAAAGAGGAAAACGAGGGCCAATTAATCGAGCAGTTGTTGCAAGTGCTGGAAGCAGGTGACAGCGAGGAGTGTGCAATTTGCCTGGACAACCTGAATAATGCAGTTATTACCAGGCAAGTAGGCCTATCTGACCATTAGGCCTATCTGGTCGTTAGGCCTATGCTTATTTGTAAACCAAAGCTGGGCTAACATTGTATCAGATGACTCCCTTTGGCTAATGTATTTTAATGTACTCAATTCAGCTTGACTGCATGTTGAGTCAAGAAGCATATCCTTCGACTGTAACATACACCTACCAAATTTTGCAACAAAAAAGATCTTCCTAGAGATATCCCAATAAGTAACAGAGGCATAATATTACATGTGATGATAGATTTTGAATTGAGATGTAAACAGGAAAATATCTGGTTCTTTGCAAAATAAAATTTTTTTGACTCCTTTTTAGAAATTTTTACAAAAGCAAATTTTTACAAAAGTAAATTTTTACAAAAGCAAATTTTTACGAAAACATGTGGTTGTACCTATTTACCTCTAAAACTGAGCTTGTATCGTTCTATTTTTCATTTTTGGTAATTTCTCGTTTGCTAGATGTGCCCATGTGTTTTGCTTTGTTTGCATTGTCGAAGTTATCAACACACAACTTGAATCATTGTGCCCACTGTGTCGGGGAGCTATTTCTGAAGAGCAGTTGATCAAGGTACCAGAAAAGAAGCAACCAGAAAGCATAGCAATACCGGACGACGATGACAACGAAGACGACAACCAGCACTGGGAATCGAGTGCCAAGGTGAGCAGGCTGTCTTCTTAAATTCCTTCGATTTCTTTTAACGCAACGTTATCAATTTCAGTTCAGTTTTTTATATTTTAAAATTTTACTACATACAATGTCTCACTATAACTACATTACAACTAATTTCTACAATGACTAAACATTAAAAAAAATGGTTGTAATAACAGACAATAAATAACAGTTACGTAAGGTTTTTGTTGCAGGGGAATTTTCTTAAGAGGAGCTCTCTCAGTAGATGCACTAATCGAGAAGAGAGGAGAGTTTAAAACATAATGTGTTCTGAAATATTTTTTAGGATAAGAGACAAGACAGAACAAATGTTGATAAAAACAACGTAATAATATGGTAATCTAAGTAACTCTTGAAAATAGGTCCTAATGTTACATGATAGCATTTAGTTTCCATATTATGATTTTTATTTCGAATGACGAACAAATTTCGAATGAAGTACAAAAAGATACTTATTGGTGGGGAAAATAGACTTACTTCTTCTACTTTGTGCAACTTTCTTCATTATGTCTTTTCTCGATTTTTCTGTCTCATCTTCACGTTGTAAGAAATTGTAAAAATACCTGCCATTTTCGAAAAATATTATTAAAATAAATCAAGCTTGTCAAAGAATTGTAAATTTATCTTTTTTGGGAACGAAACATTACACGAGAACGCGAACTGTATCGTGAATTTTTCAGAAGAGGAAAAGCCATGTAAAGGATTCTAAAAGTGATGTTGACTGAATTTTTTATTTGGTACATGGTTCCTGTCCTTTCCCGTGATATAAAGATCTATAGATGATAAATATGTCGCAGTTCCACCTTTTCACGGCTGCAAATTTAACCTGCATCGGTCTAAACAGAGCTGTACACACCTTGGTGTGTAAGGGAAGACAGTTTTAATTTGTAGTTTTGTATTTCATGCTTAATGCCATCATCATTCATTCGATCATCGGTCCATTCTTGTTTCCAGGTTGATGCATTAATTACGTCATTGGTTGAGATTCGAGCCGAGGACCCTTCTGTCAAGAGCATCATAGTTTCCCAATTCACTTCATTTCTAAACCTGATACAGATACAGCTGCGCAGGCGCAGATTTCGCTACACCAGACTCGATGGTTCAATGAATCAAAGGAGCCGCGCTGAGGCGATTGATATATTCAACGACCTCTCAGATGAATCACCGACCATCATGCTTCTGTCCATGAACGCTGGTGGCGTGGGCCTGACGCTGACTGCTGCTAGTAGAGTTTTTTTGATGGATCCTGTAAGCCTATTTTTGTCCTGTTTGCTTCATCACTTTCTAATCTTATCTTAGGCCCGAGTTACACGGCGTCGGATTGGGTTCACTTCGGATTGCTTTTCACTTCGGATAGGGGTTTCAGTTACACGACGCTGAGGCAATCCGAAGTACTTCGGTGGGCGTAACCGGAGTGAAAGTCACTCCACTCTGGTGGTGAAACGAAAATCAATCCGAAGTACTTCGCTTCGCATTCCTTCTCGTGTAAAGGAAAAAAGGCCCGTAACCCCTTTTTTGAGGGTCTAGCTTCAGTGAAAATTTCATGTGCTTGCTACAGGCTCTTGTACGAGGATGGCTCAGTTGTTAGAGGCGCTGACTACAGACCCAAGGGTCCGTGGTTCGAGTCCCTGGCATAACCAAACTTTCACACAGAGTGGGGAGAGTCGCCAGCTCTCTGTAATTCGAGGCGTAGGAATCACGAGGTGTGGTCACATCGAGAGGAAGGAGCAGGACACTGCTTGATAAGCATAAGCTTCTCAGTGACCTAAAAACTACCTTCGGATGCTAGGTAGAAGCAAATCCAAATACAGGCTCTGTGTAAAACTGGAGGCCTAATTCTTATTCGCTCAGCAAAGATATCTGAGGCTACATAATAGACGCTAAAAATAGATGGCGAACAAATTGGGTAACCTAATTAACCAGTAGTTGCTTGAGGGCTCTGAGTGTTACCTTGTTGAAAGATTTAGAGAAAAACTAAAACTAAGGACGTCATTGGAACCGTAGGGCACTGAGGGTCTCTCTTGTTTTTGAAATTGTCCATTTTCTAAGTGCCCCTTCGTCCGTGGTATAGTGCCTTGTCTTACCTGTGCAACACCAAATATGAAATGTATTTGACATACCTGCTTAGAGATGGTGAGTTAGTACGTAATGCAGCGTGATCGTTGAGGATAAGACGAAGTTTGCATTTTGAAAAGTCAAATGGTTATAGATATTCAAATTGAAATATTTAAAAAAAAGCAAGCTCACGTAAAATGATAGGTGTATTTCTTCACAAGCAGCACTTCCTGATAATCGATACAAGCTTTTAATTTCAGGTTTCTAAGAAGAGGAATAAAATGTGTTCTGAGAAACTACGCTCATATCTTGGTGATCATTATGCGACTTAGACAATTATGCTGTCACCCTTGGCTTTGCAAAGATGTCGTAAGGGAGATGGAGCATGCAGTCAATGTGCGTGCGCAGCTGGAAGAATGGCAACAGCAAGGTACCTCACTCGCCTTTAGGTTGTTGTACACGATATATAGTTTCATCGTCTGCTTAGAGCTCTAAGAGAACTGACTCAAAAAAGCCAAGTATTCTTGGTAACTGCTATTTTTCTAATGAAATTTCGTTCAATGTTCAAAATACCAATCAAAATTTTTTGCCAAAATCCCTTAAAAAAAATTAAAGTATGCCCCAGTAAGCCTTTGAAACTGTTACTTATGCTGAGGTACAAGCTATACTTAATAATTTCTTAAGATAACCAAAAAGTTGTATCATCAACGATTATCCATAGTAATTTGCTGCGATGCAACACGTTTTTGGCCTAAAGTTTTTGCTGCTGATAGTAGTTTCCCAAGATTTTACAGCAGCTAACAAAGAAAGAAGTTTCGTGAAACTTTTGTTTACGATGACATAAAAGCATATTCAGCGACAAAAATTTCCCACAAACCTCGTTTCAGATAACGCAAATATAGAGGACGAAGCTGATGGTGATAAAGAGGAAAACGAGGGCCAATTAATCGAGCAGTTGTTGCAAGTGCTGGAAGCAGGTGACAGCGAGGAGTGTGCAATTTGCCTGGACAACCTGAATAATGCAGTTATTACCAGGCAAGTAGGCCTATCTGACCATTAGGCCTATCTGGTCGTTAGGCCTATGCTTATTTGTAAACCAAAGCTGGGCTAACATTGTATCAGATGACTCCCTTTGGCTAATGTATTTTAATGTACTCAATTCAGCTTGACTGCATGTTGAGTCAAGAAGCATATCCTTCGACTGTAACATACACCTACCAAATTTTGCAACAAAAAAGATCTTCCTAGAGATATCCCAATAAGTAACAGAGGCATAATATTACATGTGATGATAGATTTTGAATTGAGATGTAAACAGGAAAATATCTGGTTCTTTGCAAAATAAAATTTTTTTGACTCCTTTTTAGAAATTTTTACAAAAGCAAATTTTTACAAAAGTAAATTTTTACAAAAGCAAATTTTTACGAAAACATGTGGTTGTACCTATTTACCTCTAAAACTGAGCTTGTATCGTTCTATTTTTCATTTTTGGTAATTTCTCGTTTGCTAGATGTGCCCATGTGTTTTGCTTTGTTTGCATTGTCGAAGTTATCAACACACAACTTGAATCATTGTGCCCACTGTGTCGGGGAGCTATTTCTGAAGAGCAGTTGATCAAGGTACCAGAAAAGAAGCAACCAGAAAGCATAGCAATACCGGACGACGATGACAACGAAGACGACAACCAGCACTGGGAATCGAGTGCCAAGGTGAGCAGGCTGTCTTCTTAAATTCCTTCGATTTCTTTTAACGCAACGTTATCAATTTCAGTTCAGTTTTTTATATTTTAAAATTTTACTACATACAATGTCTCACTATAACTACATTACAACTAATTTCTACAATGACTAAACATTAAAAAAAATGGTTGTAATAACAGACAATAAATAACAGTTACGTAAGGTTTTTGTTGCAGGGGAATTTTCTTAAGAGGAGCTCTCTCAGTAGATGCACTAATCGAGAAGAGAGGAGAGTTTAAAACATAATGTGTTCTGAAATATTTTTTAGGATAAGAGACAAGACAGAACAAATGTTGATAAAAACAACGTAATAATATGGTAATCTAAGTAACTCTTGAAAATAGGTCCTAATGTTACATGATAGCATTTAGTTTCCATATTATGATTTTTATTTCGAATGACGAACAAATTTCGAATGAAGTACAAAAAGATACTTATTGGTGGGGAAAATAGACTTACTTCTTCTACTTTGTGCAACTTTCTTCATTATGTCTTTTCTCGATTTTTCTGTCTCATCTTCACGTTGTAAGAAATTGTAAAAATACCTGCCATTTTCGAAAAATATTATTAAAATAAATCAAGCTTGTCAAAGAATTGTAAATTTATCTTTTTTGGGAACGAAACATTACACGAGAACGCGAACTGTATCGTGAATTTTTCAGAAGAGGAAAAGCCATGTAAAGGATTCTAAAAGTGATGTTGACTGAATTTTTTATTTGGTACATGGTTCCTGTCCTTTCCCGTGATATAAAGATCTATAGATGATAAATATGTCGCAGTTCCACCTTTTCACGGCTGCAAATTTAACCTGCATCGGTCTAAACAGAGCTGTACACACCTTGGTGTGTAAGGGAAGACAGTTTTAATTTGTAGTTTTGTATTTCATGCTTAATGCCATCATCATTCATTCGATCATCGGTCCATTCTTGTTTCCAGGTTGATGCATTAATTACGTCATTGGTTGAGATTCGAGCCGAGGACCCTTCTGTCAAGAGCATCATAGTTTCCCAATTCACTTCATTTCTAAACCTGATACAGATACAGCTGCGCAGGCGCAGATTTCGCTACACCAGACTCGATGGTTCAATGAATCAAAGGAGCCGCGCTGAGGCGATTGATATATTCAACGACCTCTCAGATGAATCACCGACCATCATGCTTCTGTCCATGAACGCTGGTGGCGTGGGCCTGACGCTGACTGCTGCTAGTAGAGTTTTTTTGATGGATCCTGTAAGCCTATTTTTGTCCTGTTTGCTTCATCACTTTCTAATCTTATCTTAGGCCCGAGTTACACGGCGTCGGATTGGGTTCACTTCGGATTGCTTTTCACTTCGGATAGGGGTTTCAGTTACACGACGCTGAGGCAATCCGAAGTACTTCGGTGGGCGTAACCGGAGTGAAAGTCACTCCACTCTGGTGGTGAAACGAAAATCAATCCGAAGTACTTCGCTTCGCATTCCTTCTCGTGTAAACACTGAATCCGAAGTGATTTTCACTCCGAAACCTCGTTCCAGATCACGTTGTCCTGTTATGCGCAAAATGTGCGCGCTTTTTGAAGAAGGAAATACCCAGCATAAACATGGCTGACATCAAATTGTTAATCAAAATTTTTCTTGGCATGCTTATGGGTTTTACCACTTTATTGCAGCAGAAACGCATGTTGTTTGAGTTCATTACTCACAACTATCTGGCGCGAAGAAAATTATTAATGAAACAAATAGCTGCTTGTAGCTATTGCATCAGGAATAGGAGAAAAATCAAGGCCCAGCGTCGCTTCTGGCTTAAGCCCGGTCGCTGCAGCGGCTGGTGGTCAAACCTAAAGAACGGGCTTATAGAAGATGATGAAGAGTGGCGACTTAACTTTCGTATGTCCAGAAATAGTTTTAATTTGTTGTGTTATGAACTGCGTCCATACATTGAAACATAGCAATCTGACATCGTGTATCAGCAAAGCGGAGCAAAACTCAATCCGAAGTCGTGTAATCACTTGGAAAAGCGAAGTGCTTCGGATTGGGGTGGGCAATCCGAAGCGAAAACCAATCCGACGTCGTGTAACTCAGGCCTTAGCATTTTGTGCTGAAAAGCTTAAAAGGAGTTGAAGTATGCATGTGGATGCATCAGATACGAGGTTACCTTTCATAACATTTTGGCCATTAACAAAACAGGCCCTGTACGGTTACGTTGAATTCTTCAATATTCACAGTTTTGGAAACATTGTTTTTGTCTTCTATTTTTGGTTTATTTTTGTTATTTCAAGGAATTTTATTTTGTATATTATGGTTATGGCATTTTCTACGCCATTTAAAGACATCTCTTCTGTTATTGAGTCGCCTCGGTTAGCTTTAGCTCACCGTATCACTGTAATACCACATTCCTCTCCCTATCTGTTTTTTTCGTTTTCAAAAGAAAGGGTAACGTAGGACAAAATATTTTATTACTGAAAAAACATCTGGCTCTATAAATGAAAACATTATTGCGGATTATTTGAAAAATATTGATACGTTCAGTGCCAGGACCTTTAGATATTTATCTTGGTCACTAAGTTTGGAACCAAGCTACACTGATTCCTAAAGACACATCCTCCACTTTCTTGATTCCTAGTTTCATCCCCCACTTGGTAGAGAAAACTTTTGGAAATATTCAGGTGTAGAAATTAGCAGTTATTGTCCAAAGTTTTAAATTATAAGATCCTGTAAGAAGAGGTTTTTTAAAAATTGTTTTAAAACACCGTTTGTTTACTAAATCTTAGTATTTGGAGAGAAGGATAATTCCTAGGATGACTACCGTTGACATAACCGTTTGTAAATATGTAAGGAAGGCCACTCCTCGTTTTCACAGCTGAATTGAGTAATTTAGATTTATTGAGGACTAAACATTGAGATCGGGGCAACACCAGTCTACTTTTAACCCTTCTGTGATTTTGCCCCAACTTTAAAACTTATTATATAATGTCTACCCTGATACCATAGGTAGATGAACGGGTGGTTTAATCAAAGAACATTTATATCAAGGATTGTATTTATACTGCCACTCAAAATTTCCCTCAATATGGATGGGGGACGTTTCTTCGTCTCAAGCAGAATTTTTTTATCTTTTTCCGAAAAAAGTCTTCACCCTTCTTGTAGTCTTTGAATCAATTTCAATAACATATATTTAGCTTTTATTACATTACTGCATCCCCGATTTGAAGGAGAATTAAGGTTTTGTCTTCGACCCAAAGGAAAAATATTGTCATTGATTGAAAATTTTAGGTTTTATTCCAAAGCAATTTCAAAGCTTCTCCAACAGCTAACTGAATTGTCACTTCCTTGAACCTACACCTTTTCTATCAACCTTAGTTTTTTTGCCAATATTTTGTCTTCCCAGCATTTGAATTTCTTGTTTGTTACAGGCCTGGAACCCAGCAATAGAAGAACAGTGTTTTAACAGATGTCATCGGCTCGGCCAAACCAAAGATGTTACAATAATTAAGGTATTTTGAAAAACTAGTTTTACCTCTCTGATGTTCAGCTTTCTCTGTTTCCACAATATTTTCTGCACCTTATTTTGAATCTGCATGTCACCGGTTCACAGTTAATTTATCTTTTCCCATGGCTCATTCACAGGAATGCTGTGAAATTGCATCACGAACAACTCTCCTCCCACTTACTGCACTCCTCCACTCAACCTAGTATTTTTGAGTTTGTGAATATTTCGTCGTTTTTTGTCCATTCGCTACGAAGGCCACGTGTAAGATGAAGCATTCTATTGTAACTCATAATTGCCTTGACTCAATTGCAATTATCACGGTTTACTGACAAATTTTCTTCCATCAAAATGAGATTTGAATTATTTATCACGCCTCGTCATTTGGTTGATTCATTTAAGATCAACGAAGTGCCGAATATCTTCCTTTAAGGGAAAATTTGTATTTGCCAGAATATTCAACAGCAAAAAATAATATCATAGGATTGTAGTCAAAGTTTTGTTTATGTGGTGCATTTTATTGCTACTTTTGAATCTTTTTATTGGCACACATGATGCATTACATTGGCACATGTGACGCATTACATTGATCCATGTGGTGCGTTACATTGGCACATGTGAAGCATTTCATTGGCACATGTGATCCATTACATTGGTTTTACTGGTGCATAGCATTGGTTCTTGTGGTGCATTACATTGATTCATGTGAAGCATTATATTGGCACATATGATGTATTACATTGGCACATGTGACACATTGATCCATGTGGTGCGTTACATTGGCACATGTGAAGCATTTCATTGGCACATGTGATCAATTACATTGGTTTTACTGGTGCATAGCATTGGTTCTTGTGGTGCATTACATTGATTCATGTGAAGCATTATATTGGCACATATGATGTATTACATTGGCACATGTGACACATTGATCCATGTGGTGCGTTACATTGGCACATGTGAAGCATTTCATTGGCACATGTGATCAATTACATTGGTTTTACTGGTGCATAGCATTGGTTCTTGTGGTGCATTACATTGATTCATGTGAAGCATTATATTGGCACATATGATGTATTACATTGGCACATGTGACACATTGATCCATGTGGTGCGTTACATTGGCACATGTGAAGCATTTCATTGGCACATGTGATCAATTACATTGGTTTTACTGGTGCATAGCATTGGTTCTTGTGGTGCATTACATTGATTCATGTGAAGCATTATATTGGCACATATGATGTATTAAATTGGAACACGTGATGCATTATATAGGTACATGTAATGCATTACATTGGAACACGTGATGCATTACATTGGAACACGTGATGCATTGCATTTGTTCATGTAATGCATGTCATTGATTCATGTGGTGCACATTCATCAGTTTTCATTTCAAGAAATATTATATAACATTTGCATGATAAAATGTGATTTCTGTTGATTATAGTACGTCGTTAAAGATTCAATTGAAGAAAGGATGCTGGATCTGCAAGATCAGAAACGTGAGCTCATGGATACAGCTTTTGGTTCTTCAAATCAAACCGAGGAGCAACGAATGCGAGGTCGTATACAAGAGCTGCGGAATCTAATCGGGTTGTTTTGATTGACAGAAATAGCAAAATTTCAGAAATGTATATATGTTAGTAGCATAAATATTTTGAATTTAAATTGAAGAAATGGGTAATTATCATTCGGATTTTCTGACAATAATTTTATAAAATTTCGTATAGTATAAAAATGCAAATGGTGACCGAGAGGCTTTTTCAACATCAGTAACCATGGAGGTCATTATGTTTATGATTTTGTTCAGCATCATCCACCCCAAGGTTTCACACGAGAGCCGAGTAACAACGCTAGAAACCGAAAGCTGCAGTCTGAAATCGAAGGCCAGCTTGATACACCCCCCCCCCCCCCCCTCCTCCTCATCAATCCTTAACATTTGCCTATAGAGTGGAATTCAATACCGTATATTGTGTTTGGGACAGAGGGCTATTTGTTTTTGTCCGCCAAAAGTTCCCGTTTTCATTTCTTCATTATATTTTAAGGAGGGTTGCCTTTCAGCAAAGGCTGTTTTTCAAGGAGCCCTCTGGTAAAAACATACAGAGATTTGTAGACCCTCTTTCATGAGAAGTTATTGCAGCTTGGTTTCGTTAAATTAGATGGAAATATTTAGGACTTTATGGGCGTCTCCTCTTTAGCTTTCCCCTTCTGTGTTGTTATGATAGGTATTTAATGATTTCACCCCGCTAGCTTGCCCCCTCTCTGTACTGTCTGTGTTTTTAACCATCGAGTATGATGCTCTTAACGTTGTAAATAGAGTATGTTCGTTCTAACTCACCGCTGATCAATCAGTACATTCAAAGATTTTATTTAAACTACGCGTTATGTTATTATATGTATAGAAAGATTTTTGTGACTGTGTAGCATTACAGAAATTTGATAAAGATTTAGTTACTTCCATGACAAAGTTATAACAAAATCTCTGATATCTTGAAATACATTGAAGCAATAAGCAGTTTTGTTCGGTTTGCAAAATTGCCCAATTTTTTGCGCTGTCTTCATCTTTTCTGTATCATTTTTAGGGGTGGACCGAGAGTACGATGGGCTTGTTTGAAGAGTGCTATATTACAAGAAGTTAACTTTGTGAATTAGTCAACGCGAATTGAAAGAATTTGAGTTTTTGAAAACCTAGTAAATTCCACATTCGCGTTAATACACGCTCTCGTGAGTTTCACCCGTATTGATTAGGTATGCAGCAGACCCCCGTCCAGTAGCTGGTCAGTATTAACCTCCTCCGTTGGCTTTTTTGGAGGTGTCAAATAAAAAGCAGGGGGATCTTTGGGGTGTCGTAGCACCCCTAGATATCATGCAGCATCTCTACCTCTTGCTACTCAAACAATTATTTTGCTGTGATCTATAATAGGAAAGGGTCAGTTCCACACATTATCCAAAGTGTGCTACTCAAAACAGCGTGTTTATGTATAACAGTGTTAAGAAACCACCATCATAGCTATTCCAATTACAATTAAAAGCGCACAAGTTTCCTACAAAACATTACCACAACAGAGCTCTGCACCTATGTCTCTCGGTGATGGTACATATTTCTTTAGGTGGGATCAAATTATTTCGTTTGAGATCGGTTTTAAATCCTGCTTTCTTTCTCGAAGAAAAAACAAGTTGTGTTTTGCTTGGTATGCAGATTCAGATTGTAGACCGTCTCCCAGTTGCATTCCCAGTTGCTGCGAACAACAGGATGAAAAGCTTTTCTCAAATAATCCGCAGTAATTGGTTTACATGTAAAGCCAGACCCTAATTTCTGATTTTCACGGAGAATTGCTGTTGTTAGTCAACATAACATTCAAGGGACTAATTTGCTTGACCACATGACACTGATATTGACCTGTGCGATCTAGATTTTAAAAACACATTTTATTCTGCCGTCTCTCTATCCTTTTGAAAATATTTTAAGCCTACATAAAATCTCAAAGCATTTTTAAGCGATGACAAGAACAAATTCCCTTAGGAATTATAAAAGACTACGCGGGCTGCCCAAATGGCAAATTAGCCTTGGAATGACAAGAATTGATGTCAAAATTAACCACCACGACCATTGTGCCTCCGCAGCGGTCGCGTGACGGAAATTGTAAGTAAGTTTCCTACGAAATAAAGTAACAAATTCAGTCGCACTCCTACGCGAGGTATACTCGCAATCCTGTGACAGTGACAGTCGCTGGGAGCCTCAAGCATTTTGAGAAATCTATTTTATTTCTTAAAATTTTGCACTTCTCGAGGCTAAAGCCCCCCTGCTTCCTAGTGCCTGAATATGATGTGATTTTTCCTTTCCTTAATTTTTACATTGGCTATGTTAATTAATGGAAATAAAACAAAACTATGATTACAATGAAACTATAATTGAAGGCGAAAATACTCCTGAGATCTTTATCAATTTCTTCAAGAATTAACTTCTGAGATTCAATATACAGTCAAGGTGTCTAGTTTACATGCTGTTCACTGTTAGAGAATATTCAACTTCAATATGATGCAAGTAGAAAAAATTTGTGATCTATCTAGATTTTCCCAAAGTTAGTTTTTGTCTTCTTTCTTGTGCAAACTGAAAATTCACGCTCGAGTAATTCAATTCAACAAGGCACGTGGTTTGGTCGATTCTCGTTTTCAACCAAGATTCCTTTTCGTTAGTAAACATGGCGGACGAAATTGGGAAAAATCAGAGTCCAGATGACGCATCTACGTTCGCTTCTTTGGTAAGAACTATTGATTTATTTCAGTGTTTTCAGCAATTGAATACACCTCCAATTTACTCTCTTGATGGCAATCAAACAGCAAGATGAAACCTATCATCGTTTACCAAAATGGCCTAAACTGAGTCAGTTTTTTTCCACGTGAACTTCATCCATGTTAATGTTAGATTGTACGTTATGTGTATATACACACAAATTATGTTCTGTTCAATAGGTTTTGAGCCTTATCGATGTCACAAGCATCATAGGGCATTATAATTTTCTAGGTGTAGATGCTCAAACTCAATTTTTTTCAGCAAACACAAATAGGCTTAATAATTACAATCCGGGCTATTCCATTTGATATCTGTACATGGGGATGGAAGTAAAATTCCAGGGGGTCTGGCACGAAGGATATTCCAGGGGGTATCAGACAAATGTATGCTTTTTCCAGGGGGTTGAAAGAAAAACATATATGAAGTTTTCCAAGGAGTATTAAAAATATATATATGAACTTTTGGCTATGTAAAGGCAGTTTGAAAATCATAGGATTACATCCCAAAAAGTATGTTGCTAAAATATTACCCCTCCCCCAACATTTTATCATCAAATTTAGACGAAAAACACAAAATTGATCGTGCCTAGAACTAGGTGGGGGGGGGGGCATGTGGAAAATAGGAAAAAAGGTAATGCACCTAGACAATGTAAAAGTTTGTGAATGCACACCCAGATCTTATACTGCCCACCAAAGTTTTTAGGTTTACATGACAAACAGGGGCAGCGCAAAGCGTCAGAAAGTAGGTAATCGGAAATAAAAGGGAAGGGAAATTTTTTAGGACCACGCCCTTTCATAATCCATAGGAAAGGTCAAAAGTCATATGTTTGATGGTTCTAACTGTTTAAGCAATTTCATAAACAATAAAATTCAGAAGGTCAATTTTCATTTATGAATTCCAAGTCACTGCAGAGCAAAAATGTTTATTATTCATTATTTTTCATCATGACAAATGTTAAGAACTTTTCCTTTCATGTAACGAAAATGCTTAGCATTTCCCTGCAAATATATCTGCAGATGAGTTGAAAAAAACATTAAACATCTAACATATTTAAATTTGATTATTTTATTTAAAGTTCCATGCTATCTCAATTTTTACATAATGTCTGAGTTCCCATTCTATGCTTACAACTACAGAATATTTCGCCGCACAACATAACCAAATGCCTTGAGGGTTTGGTTTTGGGGTTGCAGTGAACAGCTATCAGTTCATGCCTGGGGTTTCAAGCCTGTCAACGATTTTGAAAAAACTGACCTATTCAAATCAGCCAGTAGTCCTTTCTTGTGTAGCCTCAAAAAGGGCTTGGTAATCATAAGTGGATTTCCTTACCTTGAAAGGAATGACCAGGAATCACAACACAAGGATTCTATGCAGAATTATTTGTCCAGGATAAACCATTCTGCACATTTTCTGGACAATAATTTTCTAAAAGAACACTTATAAATAGTTTTTGAAAAGTTTCTTAAATTAACTATAAGTCTCTTCAAATTGTTGAATCTTTAATTCTTTCTCAAAATATGGAAATAAAATTTCAGTTTATGGCAAATTTTCCTAAAATAAATTATTGAATTTTAAATGTATTGTTGATAAACCACCCATTGAAAGACAGGCCAGCGGTAGAGTATTTCCTTCCTTCTTTGTTGTTACTCCACGGATATCCACGGATAAAACACATAGGCAGGATTTTATCTGGGGCATGGCTAACCACCCTTTTTTAATTACAAACGCTGTTCTTGACTTGGCTGATTTTCTTGCTCAGAATGTAGTGAAAATAGCCCAGCGATAATCGTTTTTGAGAACTCTACCAATCAAGAGAGATGAAGAACTGCTCTTGAGGTAAAGAAACTACAGAATGATTACATTGCTGCGTAGTGCCCTCTGTTTAAAAGCCAGCATCACAATAAGACTCTATGTCACAGAAACAACGAAAAGGTAACCAAACCGGGCTCTGATTACCTTGCAGGCTCGCGGCCCTCACGGTTCTCGAAGTTCTTGGGACATTTGAGCAACAGAACAGAAAGAACATCAGGCTTTCGTCCGAAAGGCGTGCAATCGCACGCGCACGCACTGGCGCACGCCTGCTGCTTTCCAGGAGTGCAAAACATCGCACGCCTTCTTTTATTATCGGAGCAAAATTCATAATTATTGGTTTTGTGCGTTTTTGAGATGAGTTAATATATTGATCCCTCCTTGGTACAATTACGTAATGCCACTTCAAAAAGGCTTGACACCTTTTCAGGATTGCGGATTAAATATAAAATTTTGAAATAATCATAGAACTAATCTACAGTGGAATCCTGATATTATGAAACCTGACCTGGTTACAAGTACAACTAATTTTCCGGCATGACAAAAAATGTCTGGCCCCTAAAACTCTGTCTCTGCACATTTTCCCTCTGTATAACGAATTCCGTATATAACGAATTCCGTATATAACGAATTCCGTATATAACGAATTCTCGTTATAACGAACCTGATTTAGTCTCTTCATCATAATTTTCCTCAATATGACGAACTTTTCCAAAAATTTTCACCGTTATTTTGGTCTACTTATTCCTGGTGTATATTTATCACTATTTCTCGGTGGAGTCATTATTGCCAGCGACAAAACATACATTGGCAAACATGCACCTTTAATGATGCAAAAAAGGAGAAGAGATTTGTGCAAACGTTTACACCTTTTCAAGGCTTTAAGGCATTTCATCGAACAAATACAAACACCGAAGACTATAACAGACATTTTTTTGTCCCCGAATTTTAAGAGGAACATTTAGTGTTTTCAACAAGACTTTCATTTTCTATCACTAATGTACGAAAGTAGCCGATTTTGCGATAAAAAGGAGCCGATTTGCCAATGATGCACAAAAAAATAACAGAGGATTTGCAGATTTCGCTACTCCCTGCAGCCCCCTCTTTAGACATCGCTATGCTTTAAATCTAGATTTTAGCAACATTTGATTTAATGAAAATTGGTTCATCATTATCTTTTATGTATCTGGCCAGTGAGGTACACAAAAAAGCTGTCATGTTTGATAACGAAGGGCTCTCGATGCACTGATTTACACGCAAAAACTGCCATTACAACCAGATGAACGCCAAAGCATCAATGATTCTACTAAGGATTCATTATTGAAGCTAATGAAAACTGCTTACGACATGGCAAACATATTTCTATACTTGTAGTGCCATTTTTTTGGATATATTAAATAAGCTCAGTTTATACTTGTTTAGAAAATTGCTCAGTTGCTATAATGCAAGTAATCGTGGTAAGAATTCAGCGAAATAAATTTCATCAAATTATTGCTGTCATCATTTTCGTGTTGGCCATTTCTTCATAGATCTACCATAATTACCAAAATGTTTTGTGAAAAAATGTCACACGCCATCACACGCCCGGATGTTTTCAGGGGTGCGGTGGTTAGCACGCCTGCTATATTTTTCCCACGAAAGCCTGAACATCCTTCAAAGGATTAAGAAAAAATTATCGTCTGCCATGAAACAAAAGCAAAAACAAATGAAGATTAAAATGTCAACACACCCTAAAACAACCCTTTGACAAGCTTGTTTTCATGGATTTCTTCACAACAGGTTTAGTCAAGACTTGATAACACTTATTGTGGTCGTATTATAAAAATACTTCAGGCTAAGTTAAAACATAGTTTAATTTCAAGTTCTGGAAAAATAAGTAATCAGTGAAGATGAGTGAGATGTTACCATTGTCTACCTCACTTTCTTGCAAAACAATAGAGCTTTTTTTAAAAACTTTTGTAATGATTGTTATATTTTCTCTTGGCCCCTCCACTTTCCAACCTGCGTCGGAGCCCATGTAAATGACAGGTGTCAAATTTAAATTCAATTGCTCTTTGGTTCTACATTTTCTTGTATCTTTGTTTATTTTTTTCAGGGTGTAGTCGATGTTCTGTGTCAAGCATGTGAAAGGCTTGGTTGGAAAAGCCCTACAAAAATTCAGAAAGAGGCTATACCTGTTGCACTGGAAGGTTTTGTAATTTTGATTATGTTAAGCTGCCTTTAAGTGCTGCTGTAGACCATTTTAAACTATATTGATTTACAACACTGTTTTTGAAGTTCCTTTCTATGTGACTTTTATCAATATGTAACATTATCTCTTGATATTGTCAGAAAAAAGATAACCACGAAATGCATTTTCTTAAATTGCAGGCAAAGACTTGATTGGATTGGCAGAAACTGGCTCTGGCAAAACAGGAGCATTTGCCGTTCCTGTATTACAGGCACTTCTTGAAAACCCACAAAGGCTATTTGCCCTTGTTCTCACTCCTACAAGGTAGATTTAATATGCATCTTTGTTTACAACAGAAAAATTTCAGACTTCCATCATAAAAGAGGCCAATATTGCTTGTATGAATTATTAATGTTGCTGTTCTTAGACAGATGTTATGTAAATCATATTTGTTTGTACAATCTTAGTAAAGCTCATTTTTTGCAAGGATTTCCTTCATGCTTTCTAGCATCACTTATTCTATGGAAATTTTTTTGTATGTTAAAACCACAACTCCTTCAGCCATGTCTAAAAGCACAAAAGCTTTCCATAAATCATTCTTTGTAACATTGGTGTACTCTTAGATAAAGGTTTAATCATGTTCAGTTACTTCAGACATTTCATGGGGAACAACCTCTCCATCTTTAGTTTGCCTTAAATGACCTTTCAACATGTTTTATTTTGCTAATTGAGTTAAACTAAATTGATACATTTTAATATCATCTGTGTATATATAAATTCTTATTACAATTTTCTTAACTTTCAAAACCGAAATTTTCTAATAGTTTATAAGTTGAGAGGTCTATATAAGTTGTCTTATATGTTGAGAGGTACTGCGTTGGAAATTGTTCCTTTAAAATAGTTAAATATGAAGCTTTTCCTACAACAGGAGATTTCTTTTCTGGGTTTAAGGTGACTCAAAGTGTTATTCAAAGGATTGTAAGATTCTTTTATTAAATTTGAATTGCTAATTAACGATGCTCTCCAGCTTTCCAGCCCATGACATGTGGTTAGCCTGCTGTCATGAAGTCCTCTGTTTCACAAATTCATTTACATATTGCGTTTATACGAAAGTGCATACTATGGTGGGATGCCCTGTACCGTGCATTTCAGCTGTCGAAAAACAGTTTGTTCATATTCGTTATAATCAATTTAATGCGCCGAATCGGCCAACTGAAGATAAGAACAGTCAAATTTGTTCTAGGATATAGTGCCACATGGCCAGCCAATGTTTAATTAAGTAAAGCTTGTACTGTCATTTGCCCAGGCCTATCAGCTACATTCCATTAATATTTTAGGGAGTTGGCAATCCAGATATCAGAACAGTTTGAAGCCCTCGGTTCCTCAATCGGAGTTAAATGTGGTAAGGGACGCTTGATAAGCCGTATTTAATCCAATGACAAGTACCAGGATTACTGTAGTTTTCTTAATTACATTGAAATAGTACGTGAAAATTCCAAAAACCGGATTATTCACAAAAATTAAGAGGCTACAGGTTTTTTGGGATGGTATTTTTTAAGAAATATGTCATAATCATTGGAAAGCCATTTCAAGATGCTCATGATTTTAACAAGCCTCTAAAGATATAACCTTTGGCTGCCTAGTCCGATGAACAAACCACAAATAAAAAATACTGTTTCTGTTCATTTTTGTATTACGAATATTTATAAATTGTACAGCTATTTACAAATTTAATACTCGCCTTCTTTCAATTAAACTCTAGCAAATCAACAGAATGCTATAACGTTTTTTCTGTTACCTTCCCCTTCAAAAGCAAGCCCTCCTTAGTTGGGCCATAAAGGTGTATAAAGTATAATACAACGATGATTACAAACAATCTTTTGGTGGTACAAAACTTGAAAATGGCTTTGAAAAAAGCAAACATTCAGTAAACTAAAGCTTTTCGTCTGACACTCTTCAGAGTTTAAAACGTCAGAACATAGACCGAAAACTCTACGCTAGGAAATATATATACCCAGTTGTGGATCGAAATAGGCCAATCAGAAACACGAGCACATGATTTCATTACGTTAAAACGATGATTTCATTACATTCCTGTTTCAGAAACTGAATTCCTTTGCAACGCGAGTTAACGCATTTCTGAATTTTTTCTTCAGCTGTCGTAATTGGTGGTATTGACATGGTTACACAGGCAGTAGCTCTAGCCAAAAAGCCCCATATAATTATTGGTAAGTTTCAGTTTATTTTCCGTTCTTATTGATAATCCCATGATCTGCAAAAACCTATCAGTATTGCCTATTCAAATCATTAGAAAGGTCAATTGTAGCGAAGTATTTGGTTTAATGGGGGGAGAGGGGGGAGGGGGGATTGTGGTGCCGAATGATTTTTAGTTTCCTTTATATGCGTTGGTTCCACAGCTGCCTTTCGGAATCCCTGGCTTATGCAAAATCATTCGTCAGAAATGTTCTTGCTTTTAAGACATAAATCAAGAATTTATTCAATTCGATGAATACCAGGGAATTTGTTTTCTTTTGCAGGTAAATGTTGTTTTGTTTATAATTTCAATATTATGTGCGCTATGGTTTTATGAAATATTATCCTTTCCCTTTTGCCTTCTTTTTTTCTAAAGGTTTTAATCATATTTGTAGATTCATTTTCGCAACTGGTGGGTTTTTAATCAAATTTGATTTTTTTCAAAATTCCACGAAATACCGGAACGTTTGTTAAAGCATGCTGAAAAAAGTTTTTGCCTGACACTCCTCTTTGCATAGAATGTCGGGAAATGATTCAAAGGTGGAAAATTTACATCCAGATGCGGGTCGAAGGAAGTTTGAAGTAATAATAAAAACGTTTGATTGGTTCCTTACACGGACCAATCAATACCCACTAATCCTTTACATTTTTGAAGAGTCCAAGTAAAAATTGCAAAAGTTTTTCTGTCTGCGTAAATTTGGATTTGTTGTTTTTATTTTTACAGATTCAGCTTAAACAGATTTGGAAACAACTTGTTATTTTTGTACCATGTTAACAATGTAAAAGAAGCTATTGTTAAGAAAATGATATTTATGAGGTGTATCGGATTCAAAAAATGCATTGCAGATCAAAATAGAGTTTTGAATATGAGAAGTTGAAACTATGGAATAGTTTTTTCATGTTTTAGCAAAATATACATTCCCTCATAAACACGAAGAATTCGTTTTATAAAAATAATACTTCACCGCCTACTTTATCCTCTTAAGCCTTTCTTATTTCCCTGACAGGGACACCGGGAAGACTCATCGACCACTTGGAAAATACAAAGGGCTTCAGTTTGCGATCTTTGAAATACTTAGTAAGGATGTTTCCAATATTTTATAATTAAATTGTTTGTTATATAATTCCAACTATGCATAGATTGACGTTTTAAAAGTATAAAGAATCAAGGGTATTTGACAAGCAGTGGCGGATTTAAGGGGGGCAACTAGGGGCAGTTGCCCCTCCCTTAACGAGTTTAAGCAAGTCTGGCGCCCCTTTTTGGAAATTTTGCGCCCCTTTTGAAGAATGAAAATCAGATGAAAAAGGTTCTTGGACCGATAGGTTAATTTGCTCCAAGGATTACCTCAAAGTTATGTTGTTCATTCTGAAAATGCATCTGAAATTGTTGTATACAGCATACTCTTGTAACCAATTTTTCAGCGCCCCCACTACCAACTGCCCCTCCTCCAAATTTGCTCTGGATCCGCCCCTGTTGACAAGTAATTTGTTTGTAGCATCGCTTGTTGAGCATTTACATTAGTCATCGCTTGTTTAAATTTTTTTACTTAAATTTTATTTTAAATTAAGTAATGTAATACCTCCATACTCACAATGACTCCATGAGATTCTTAAAATTGTATGTATTCTAAACATGCTCAAAGTGACAAAGGTTTAAATTTGGTCCTGTTTTAGATGTTCAGTTTAGTGTTGTTTTGAGTGCCGTAGACCAGGGAATTCATTAGACAGCCTTCTACTTAAATATTAATAAAAACCCTGGCTGTAGATGCGTTCCACAGCCACAGAGAAAAACTAGCTAAGTATCATGATCAGAAATCTTTCCTCCTTGGTCAGGAAGTCTTGTCAATTTTTTTGCAAGAACAGAAGAATTGCAATTTTTTTTGTCTTCTTCTTTTTTTAGATAATGGACGAGGCAGATCGAATTTTGAATATGGATTTTGAAGAAGAAGTAGGTTGTCTATGATTGAAGCTAGTTCGCTTCACCTGTTATCAATTTTATAAAATACCTGTCAAACTTTAAAGTAGAATATATTATCACTTTTAAAACTTTCTTCCCTTTATAGGTTGATAAAATACTTAGAATTATCCCAAAAGAAAGAAGGACTTATTTATATTCTGCAACTATGACTAAAAAGGTTAGTAGCATAGCTTCGTTTGTTATCTTAAAGTTTGTTTGTTGTTTCCACGATAACAGGCAGCAAAAGAGAGAATTAGGAGGGAAAGAGTTGGGTAGAGGGGAACTGAGAGAAAGAGGGAGGTGGGATTTGGAGGGGTAGCGGGATTGAGAAAACTGAGGGTGCAGACTATTATATAACATATACTAATTATTCTGTATGTATTTTGAAATTATACATTGACGTAAATTGCGTTATTAGCCGAAGCAGATTTGGACTAGGACACCCTAACTCACTGTAAAATCGAACTCTGTGCTGAGTTTTAAGTTCTCAGTACGTCTCGGTTTGCAGATTGACCTTGTCCAAAAACATTTAATTATAGAAAAGCTGATAAAATGAAGAAAGAGGGAAAACAGCAATGCATGGCGGCTGTCTACCAATGTGCAGAGAGCTGGAATTTTATTTTTTGTTATCTGCATTATTGTGACAAGGCACATACTCCTTCTGGTGTGTCTTGTTCTAAAAGGATCCGGTGAAACTAGCAGTTGAGTAATGATCAAAGCATCGCCGTCCCTTTCGCGGGAAATATCTTTCTTCTTCTGCGCTTTGTTACAAGAGAATCAGGTTGAAACTAGAAGCTGATCAAATCTATTTATTAAGAAATTAATTATTAACATGAATGAGACAAAATCACTGAATTGATTGTGTATTACAGGTTCAAAAATTGCAGCGAGCCTCGCTGCAGAATCCCGTGAAAGTAGAAGTATCAACCAAGTAAGTTTGTGAAACACTCACTTCCACCTCCATTACTCCTTAAAATTATTTTCGGCCAACTTTGCAACATTATGTATCAAAAGAAATTTTCCGTCTCGAGATCGACAAAGTTCAGGCAAAACCTTATTTCTGACCGTTTAAAACATCTAGGAACCGCGGTGCCTTCTAGAAAACAACACCGTAACATTATAACATTGTCAAGAACAAAATAACCAAAGAAAAACAAATCAAAACAAGTAAGAAAAGCCTAAAAACTAAACCAAATCAAGAAAATAAAAAGATATATCCCTTTTTACCAATCAAATTCAATAGACTTGAATTTTTTTGTTATACATTGGTTAGTCCATATTTCCATTACCAGAAGTTTGGAAGTTTTTTATTGGACTCGGTTGGTGACACTATCGCCAAAATGGTAAATTTGTGCCAACGTGGTAAAGAACCTTACTCTCATTCAGAAAATTTATTTCATAATTTCTCGTTTATTTGTTGAAATAATGATATCGCACACATAGGACCATAACAGACCACGTACCGTTATTTTATCGGTGCATTTATTATTTTGTGCCAAACCATTTCGATACCTTTGCTATGCATTGTTTTTTAACAGATTTAATATATTTTGCTTTTGTATTTAAAGCTGATTTTATTTTATTTTGGAATTGCATGAACTGTATTATTTAATGTACACCGATTGCCTATTTTTATTCGATACAACACCACAAACTTTGGATGGTATCCTGTTTTGAATGGAACCAGCACAGCCAATTATTAGATGATAGAAACACAGTTTGCTGAATGCGTTTCAGAAATTCGGTGCCAAGTGAAATGCTTATATTTGCAATTCAAATCTCGGGCTGATGTTTTAAGGTAATTAAGTTGTCTGTTGACGTATGATCTGGAGAAATTAGAGCGTAGGCCTAAGCGGATTTCAAGTGATTGGAAAATCACAGTAGTTGGTATACTTGGTACAAGATTGTCTGTTGTGAAAACCGTTTTTTTTCAGGTATACCACAGTTGAAAAATTGCAACAAAGCTATTTATTTATTCCCCACAAGTTCAAGGTAAAATAAACATTTTGGCAAATAATCTCCTGAGTTTCATATTTTCTGACTTGGTTTAGTTCCTTAAAACTCTCCGTGTGAAGTTGAAAATCTGTTTTCATCAAGGTTGTGAATAATTCTGTTCTGGCATCTGCCGTTGAGACAACTGCCCAACTACACGAGGTATCAATATTTAGCTGTGGATGGGGGAGGGTGTCCAAAACATGTTTGACTGTCGAGGACTGCAAGTGTTTACTAAAGTAACTGCCCTTGGTGAACAAATGGAATTTTTCTTGTATGAGGGGTGGGAACAAATAAGAGAGGAATGACGATAAAGGGTAAAAGTTGGGAAAAATTAAGAGAGAAAAGTTATTTTAGAAATCTTAAAATACATTTCTGTATAGATAATTTTATACATGCACACTCTTGTTGACATTTGATTGCTTCACTGTTTTTTCAAAACCTTGATTTTGCTTCTTGTTTTTAAAATGGCTTTTGTAAATCTTGTATCTCTTTACCACAGGACTGCTATCTTGTTAGCATACTAAACGATCTTGCTGGCAATTCATTCATGGTATTCTGCGGAACTTGCAATAACGTTCAAAGGTTTGATACTACTGAGTTTCTGTTTGACGCAGAAGGGTTGTTTATAGGTTTCTGTTTGCGATTTGCCCTGATTTTAACAAATTGGAAAGCTTCTTAGGTAAATTGGCAAAATGTATGGTTAAACAAAAACGATATGTTAAATCGCTTTCAAAAAGGTGGTCTATAAACAGACTTTCTTTGTCGTATGTTTATCTAGGATTTGGTTTAATAATTTTTCACTCGTCATGAGCAGTGAAACTTCCACTGCTAGCGAAATTAAGAAGTCCTGCTCAGACAAGATCGCTTTCGAGCAACTTTTGCAGGTAATTTGTAAACAAGGTTAAGCAAATCAGCTTTTTGTTATTATCCCTATTTGTGAGGATTTTCATCCTTAATACGACTCATGTATGTGCTTGGTTGCAAGGTCAAACTCGCGGAAATCTTTTTTTTCTATGTTCCTCTCTAATTCGCTTCCTTTATAGCTTGATTTCAAACATTTCTAAATTGACGATTGAACTTCAAGAAAATTGAGCGGGTTGCTGTTTCCGGACATCGCCCTCTGTGACCTACAGGTGGTTTCTGTTGGCAAGGGCTTTTTCTGATAATTAAATTTTGCACGATAGAGAGCTGACCTAGACATCGTCGTTCGCGATAACCAATTGTTTGCTGTAGTTTGTAGTGTATTTGTTAACACAATTTTACATATGGTACATTTAAAGCGTCCTTTTAAAGTGCATGATATATAGAATGGATTGTCGGAATAGATTTAAATTTTTTAACCTTGATCCTTGAGGCACTTGTTCAGCAGAATACTTTTTGACATTATTACCAGTTCACGATTTTCGCGTTTTTCGCGTTTTTGGCCTAACATTGCAAGAGCTTGATCCGCGAAAATTCCTTAAATACGAAATTCGCGAAAGTTTATTCTTGCAAAAAATCCTTTGTTATTGACCCTTTTGGAAACGTTGATGACCAAGGAATTTTTTAACGATTTTGAATATTTTTTCGCTGTTTTTTGTTATTAGTTGGAATGAAAATAGAAGGAGACAAAGTTGAATTAAAAAATTTTTCGCGGAAAATTCACGATTTTCACAGAAGCTCAAATTTTTCTTCTCCCAAAAGATCCTATTTCGCTTCTTTCGCGAAAGTTTATTCCGAAGATTTCGCGTTTTTCTAATCTCACGAAGCTTCTTTTCCGCCAAACTTTTTAATGAAAATCTTCACTCTGGATCAAACATCTGTTTTCTCGTGTTATTGACAACTTTTCAAATTTAGAAATCCCATGAATTTACGATGAGCAGAAACGGCAATTTAGTTTTTTCCATTATCCAGTTGTCGATAAAGGTAATACTTCTTTATTTTACTAGAATCACCTTGCTGCTTCGCCATTTGGGGTTTCAAGCAATACCACTCCATGGACAAATGAGCCAGGTATATATAAAATTCCGGTATTATGCCATACCAATTATTATGTTCTCTTGGCCATACGCTCTTGTGTATTTCAAAGGGTCTCCTTAGCACTTTTTCCAACAATAGTTATATTGTGACACAGCACCCATTTTTGCTTACAGTTTCAACTGCATTCTCCAAGACGTAGCATAAAGAGAAATTGGAATAGACAGTGCTGGTGCAATCCTATAAAAATACATGCGAAGGCCTCAACTCTATTTATACTCTATTTATACAAACAATCTTTTGGTGGTACAAAACTTTGAAAAAAGCAAACATTCAGTAAACTAAAGCTTTTCGTCTGACACTCTATGATTGGCTCAGCACAACACGAACTGGCCAAGTGGCTTTCTGTAGTTTTCGACCCTGTTCTTCAAAAATATTCAAAACATTGTATCAAGGACTCTTTTACGCTCGCTGAGTTCATGCAAAACTTGAACATCAAAGACGAAACATCTATCGTGTGTTCTTTTGACATTAGCAGTCTTTTCACAAATGTCCCTTTGAATGAGACCATCAAAATGTGTGCCAATATATAATAAAAATCATACGTTTGCTCAAGACTAACTTGTTGAGAGAATAAAGACTCTTGCTTGGTGAAACTCTTTATATCATTAGACCAATTATACAAAGTTATCTAGTAATCGTCAGACCCTATTTGTTGTCTTTGAATGCAAAATAACTTATTACTATCTTGTTTAGTCAAAACGTTTGGGAACATTGAACAAATTCAAGTCAAAAGAGAAATCAATTTTGATAGCGACTGATGTGGCAAGCAGAGGGCTGGATATACCTCATGTCGACATTGTTGTTAATTTTGACATTCCGACTCACTCAAAGGTTAGTTCGTTTTTATAATGAACATCAAAACCCGGGATGTTGTTAGAGAAAAGCGTTTTTTTTCTTATAATCTCAGCAGATGCTTCTGATCTTCCATTAAGTTCAGAATTCGATTAGCTTAACTTTACATATGATAATTATGCTTAACGCTGATGGCAAAGGTTTGTTGGAGGCCTTCTAGAGATATTAAGGCCTTCTAGAGGTGTTAATTGTACCAAAAGTAAGGAGCTTTGTTAATATGCCGTTTTGGATTTGGTAATCGATTGTTGGGTATACTATGCAGAAAGATCTTAAATCTGCTAAGGAAAATGCAATATTAAAGGGGACCCAGGAGGCTTAGACACCCCCCTCCCCATTGATTTTCCAAGTTTACATGATGCAATATACTGAATCATGCTGCCCCCATTTTTCATGCTGAAAATGTTTAAGCCCCCACACCCTCACACTCCCATGTTATTTCCTCGCGCAGCCCTGAACTGTGTTTATGCTTATCTGCCATCCACGTAGAGTAAATAGAATTGAAACTCTAACTTATCTGAAGCTTAATGGCACAGAAATAAAACGAGTGAAAAAAACTAAATCTCTAGGTGTTATTGTGGACAAGAATCTCAACTGGAAGGAACACTTCAAATCTTTGAAGGGGAAAGTAGCAAGTGGTCTGTCTGCGTTGAAAAAACTGAAGCACATTCTTCCAAAATCTAAATCTTTCTAATCTAATCTAAACTTTGAATCTAATCTTCCACAATCTAAATCTTTCTAATCTAATCTAAACTTTGTGAGGTTTATCATGCGCTGGTTGAAAGTCACCTCTGATACGGGAATGTCGTCTGGGGTAGCCTGCCAAACACGAAGCTACGAACGCTTCGGCGTCTACCGGATAGGGCATTCTCAATTATTGAAAATGCCAAACGAAAGGACCCCTGGAACAGTGATTGGCTAAGCGTTGATCAGATCATCTCTTTTGATAGATCTATCATGACACACAATATAGTTAATAAGCAGTGACCTGAGAGCCTCTGGAACAAGTATAATCAGAGGAATGTATTTTCTAGTTATAGCACAAGAAACAATAGAAATCTCGACATCCCAAAATTCACGCTTGAGAGTTCAAAAAAGGATTCCCCCCCTCTGGGCTTAAAGCTTGGAACGAAATACCTAAAAACATTTGAAGAGCTCAGTAAGGCCGAAATTAAACACGAGTCCCATGAAAATCAGACGTCTAATTTGCGTAACAGATCGGACGATTTGCATAACATCCAGACAAGGAACAAAGAGCAATACCATCTATCTAAAGTAAGGACAAATTGGGGGAAGCAAGTGTCATTCTATCTGTTTGTTGATGACTGGAATAAACTGGACACAAACATTAAGTTGGCAGGAAATTTTAACATTTTTAAACAAAGGTTTTGGACAATGTGAACTGATTTTATCCACTCTTAATATGATGAACTTTCAATTGTAATGTTTTTAATAAATCGATACAATTAGTTAAATAGAGGACCATCATGAAAAGCACCCTCGAGTGACTGAGGCCTTCCTCTGTAAATATTTGTATCATTATTATTATTATTATTATTATTATTATTATTATTATTATTATTATTATTATTATTATAATTGAATTAACTCATATTATTGAATAATTTTTTAAATGTTTGTCTTCCATTATTAGTTTTTTAATTTACCATAACTTTTACTCAGGTTTCTGATGAGGGATATCGTGTTGAAATGAGAATTTAAATATAAAATATATTAAAGAACTGCAACTGGAGCTCATTAGCTAGCTGCTCGTGTGTGCAATTATTTCACTGTTAATTTATCTGAAGACTATGTTTTTTCTGTCAGGATTACATCCATCGTGTGGGAAGAACTGCACGCGCCGGCAGATCTGGAAGATCGATAACATTTGTGACACAGTAAGAATATGACTTAAAATCTTTGCGAAAGAAGTTAATTATCGATAATCACTTTTTTGCATGATGTTTTCATTTTCTTCTAATATGCAAAATGGTCAGGCCTTTGTTTGGTAGTAGGAATAACTGTGAAAACGAACTAAAAAGATTTTGAATATTGTCTATGGGAAAACTTTGCATATAATTTTCAAAAAATCTAGCCATTTATTAGTTCAACATTAAGCTGATTTTTAGATTCTTTCGTGTGCGTTTTTATGTTGACAAAAATTTTCAGCCAAAACTGAACGTATATCTAGCGGGTATAAGTAACGGCTATTAAAGAATCGCGAAAATATTATTAAAAGAATCACGCTGCTTATTTGTTTATTTCTTTGTTAATTCACATCTGGTTGTTTACATGTGCATTTATTGTTTAGCTCTGATGAAGCCCCGTATGCCGGGGCGAAATATTAGCCTTCACTAATTTACGTGTATTCATTGTTGTTCATTCTCGTCGCATTGGGGTGTTTCTTATTTGCTACATTTTCATCGATTTTTCGCCGCAAGAACTCCTTGGAGTCCGTCGAGCAGCCTACTATCGTGGCCTTTCCTTTATTCACCCATTTATTGTTTACTTTCCTTCAAGTTTACTTTTTTGCCGTTCAGTTCAAGCAGGGGCGGACACTTGATCAAATATTGGGGGGCAAGCCTATTGTTTTAATAAGATGACGTCACATGTTCCATTGTTCTAGAACAAAAGACCATTGTCCTCTAAAGTATTGGGGGGGGCGGTCGCCCCCCCTTGCCCCCCCCCAAGTGTCCGCCACTGTATTCAAGTAGTTTTTCCTCGATAAACGTACACATTCAAAAAATACATTGCTGACAATGTAGCTGAGTTGGAAATAATTAGCCGGAAAGTAATTGAGTCAAGGCTGTTATGTACATTGATGTTTTATTGAGGACTATAAGTTGTTTCTTCATTATAAGTGTCTTCTCTGCTCAAGGTATGATGTTGAATTGTACCAGCGAATTGAACAGCTGATTGAGAAGAAACTGCCGTTGTACCCAACTGTTGAGGAGGAGGTCATGCTGCTTGTCGAGAGGGTCACTGAAGCTCAGAGATTCGCAAAAATGGTAAGAGTTTATTTATTGCTCTCATTAACATCTCTTGTGATCAGGATCTTCCCAAACACAGCAGATCTGAGAACTTATTTAAACATTTTTCACCTTCCTTCCATCACTCTTCAATTTAGGCCGAACAATCTTTGAGGTAATTACAGTCTTTAGGCATCTTTCATCGTGTTAGTAGACATTTGGTCAACTATCATGTTGAATGATATTTCAGATTGTTCCTCAAAAGTTTGCCCAAACACGCTTTTGCATGCACCTGTTATTCTTGATAATATTTACCGTTATGTAATTAAAAGTGGATGTTTTTAATTATGGCATGTCGCTAAATATTTCCTTTACATATTTACTTGTGGTTGAATTAGTTAGCTTATTGGTCATTAGGCCTCTTCAATCTAATTGCTCGTCTGTATAAGCCCCGTTCTTTGTATTGCTGAATTATTCATTGCCCAGCCAGAGCCCGTTGATTAGCACCGATTAGTATAAATACGTCATACTCACTTATTCTCACTTGCGACCCCATTAATTTAGCGATTAAAGGAACTTCTTAGTCTTGCACGCTTTTATCCCAACGGCTTATTCAGTTTTGCATCAAAGCATAATCGAATGTTTTCGATAAATCCTCCCTGCTTACTGTTTTCAGCGCAGTTAAACCCACTTGACGGAAAAAATTAAAAATAATCCTTTATTGTTCAGAGAAAAATACGTTAAACTCTTCAGAGCCTGCGCCAGTTCAGTTTGGAATCTTTGAACCTATTTTTGCATATGGCTAGGGTACGCCTGTGGCTAGGAAGGCTCATCACGTGACATAGAAACCTCTTTAAGAGAATGGGGACTTTGTTGCAAGCCCATTTCGACAACAGGGAACAAAGTATAAATTCAATAATTATTTTTGAAGATGCGAATAAGATTAAATTATCTCCATTGTTTTTTATTATGATAAATTTGTTTCGGCTTTGTCCAATCATCCTGGGAGCTTCCGTGGTCACATGGTAATTGTGATGACTGATGATATTATAAGTGCTTAACGCCCGTGCTTTGATATTTGGGATTCAATTTCAGTCATTGTTACAGTTTTCGGAAAAGTCAAAACACTGAAGGGTAGGAATAATTTGTTGGAGGTATAGTGTTCGCACTAGTTAGGTAAGTTTTCAATATTAGGCCATGATCAAAAATAGTCTGGTGCACGTGACAAAACCTAGTGCACGTGACAAGTGGATTGGCACCTGCACGATGTTAATTAATGCCAATATCATCAACATCAAATTTCATATCAGTTGATTCCTGTTTATGAAGATTATATCAAACGTCACTTTTAGGTTTGCAAGAGACTGGTCAACAACAAAATCGTTGCATTTGGTACAAGAATTGAATTCTCCTTGCTTTAGGATAGTTCCATTCTGAAAAAGTAGCAATGCCTTCGCCATGTACGAAGAAATTTATGTTGCATCTAATCAGAAACGCTTTCATGGCCATTGAAAAAAGGTTGACTCAAAACCCGATAATAACATTATTTCTAAAAATTCCGCGCTCCCATCTGAAGCATCTATCATAACCGTGTTTGAATTGTTGGTCTGAAGATATTTAACAGATCAATACTTTGATATTTGAATCCAATTTACAAAATAGCGCTGGCAGTCTTGTTTTCGTGTATCCTTGAAAAGAAACCCCTAGATTCAGCTTGATTGGTTTAGCTTTTTTAACAAAAGTTTTTCGACTTTTAAAACGTTGATTCGATTTGCCTAAGTGAGACACTTATATAGAAACAATTCTACCCGAAAAGTTATTAAAGTCTACAATCTTAGTCTTAATTGTAAATTCCAAATATTTATCCCCCTCCCCCCCCAAATGTAATCCTACCAAAACTTTAATGAAGCGAATTTAGCAGTTTCGTTTTAATTTTGATACACAATTCCATTGAAGTGATCTTGCATTTTAGGAACAACGTGATATCGGGGAAAAGAGGAAAAGACCATTAAATGCAGTCGATGATGAAGATCAAACATCTTTAAAAAGTCTTACAAAGAAATTTCGATCCGAAAAAGGAGGTAGAAATAAGCAAACATTTAGAAAGAAAAAAGGAAAGTAAACATCATTGTATTAATTTTTGTTAAATTTTACCGGTTGTATGAAGAGTCTAAGTTTTATTTTTATCCGGGACTCAGGAATCTTCATTCTTATAGAAACCTGTTTTCCAGACCATCACCACATTTGCTTTCCAGACCAACACCACTTATAAGAGCAGACAAGATTCCACCCTTTACCGAATACTTGCTGCTTGCCGTTTTATAATTTACCATTCTTTAGCGTTCTTTTGCAAATCCAACCTTTAATTTTTGTCAGAAACGAATCGTATTCATTTTCTGTCCAAAGTTGCTTAGAAACCTTTTACTTGCCGAGACAGTTGCTCGTTGTCAGTCGAATGTCCGCTGTTTGTCGTATCGGAGTCGTCCCTGCTCACTACGTCTTTGATTACTGGCAAGACTTTGTTCCCAGTAGAAAAGCGCACTTGGAGATTTTTTCCCTTCTTCCTTCGTTTAGTAGGTAAGGTCCAAACAGTGTTCATGTTGCTGATTCGCCGTCTTGTTTCAAGTGTCATTTCATTCAACATCGAAGCACTACGCTGACCAATCGCTGTCTCTTGGCACCCAACTTGGTTTTTCTTCCAAAAGCTTATTGTTGATACAACGTACTTTTTGAGGACACTGTTTCGATTCAGTATAATCACAGTGTTCAGGAAAGAGTTGAAGATGATGGGTTGGAATGACAAGTAATGAGCAAACCTTAGGTTTTGCCCCACCGGTTTATGCAGTCGATATTCGATGTACGTAACGGTGAATTTCATTATGACGTATGGGAGATAACAGAAACCAACGCTCAAAAGCAGGTACAGAACTGTTTTGATCAAGTTTCGCACGTACATAGGTCTGAAACCCCTCGAATTATTTCCTTCTGGATCAAGATGCAGACTGTTGTTTTTTGAAAATGTTCTTACTTTGTAGTAAAGTCGAATGTAAATGAAAAGATAAGTTAAGTAAATTATTGCGTCAACCGCCGAGCTGATGCTATTTGGTAAACTTCGGTTATCAAATTCAACTATAGTAAGTGATCCTTGGGCTGCCGTTGCCACTAAAACAATACCAAAAAACACTCTATGTCCAATTTCGGACTGCGTTAACTTACGAAGAGTACTTTCAGAACGAAAATCAGTGATAATGTTGAAGTATCGGTCCAAACCAATGAGGAATACCACATAGGCACTTAATCGCGCATTGAAATGACCGAGAAATAAGCTCAATTTTTCATACCAACATATCCTTGTTTTGTGAAACATAGAAAATGTTACTGCCATGACTGGGGCACTGATGGTGCCAACACAAGTGTCAGATATTCCAAGTATTAAGATGAACCGTTGAGACTTGCGTTTGGCTTGCTTGGTTTTGATCAGGGACATACAAAGCAACAAGTTTATTGCTGTGATGAATGGGGCAGAGAGAGACAAGAGGCATGTAATGATCAATGCCTGGGTCTCTGAAAGCAATACTCTGGCCAAGAAAGCTGTTTTGCAGCTCGTAAGTTCAAGCTGTGTTTGATTCATTGCTTCGCTCCGCTGAGAAGATGTTTCGTTATAACGATCCACTCAAAGGTCCATTGATTTTGAATTCGATTCTTGTCCTTTCTTTCTTGAAACGAAACATCTGACTCCTAATGAGAAAGCTCTTTGTTTCCTGCACCTGGCAATTGGTTCTCAAAATAATTCATAAGTGTGACATTGAGACATCGTCTCAATTTCCTTCACATTATTTGCAGTAATCCCTTGGCGTTACTGTTTGGTATGGCAGTCAACTAATGGTATTGCCCCTACTCCATCGCCTCTTTGAAGAGCAACCAATTTTCGTACAGAGTATACGTATCCCCAAACTGTATTATGCCGCGTGTTGAAAAGCACCATGCTAATGTCTTCATTTCCTTTAACATCCTATAACGTAATACCAGACATTTGTAAAGAGAATATATGTATGTTGAACCCCAATGGGCGATTCAGTCTCTCTGAATCGTCGATAGAGCTGGCAAATTTCACCTGTTAAATAAAGCTGCTTCCAGCTAATCTATTTATCTTAATGCTATGCAATTTATTCAGGGAACATGCTAATAGGCTAAGCGCTTTCAACAATCTTCTGGTCTGTGTTTTAGTGTTTCTTCCTTATGACACCTGTTTTGCTGGGTACAATCCCTACATACATTGGATTGTTTTACTTACTTGGGAAAATATTAAGCCCGTTGTAAATAAAAACAGCCCTGCGGTGGGATGCATATACATTTGGGTATTAGTTCATTTGTGTTGAAAGTCAATATCCAATCGGCATTCGTGTACGGTCTTGAAGTTCCTTTAGCAAACGCATTTTCCATTACAGGTCCTACTGTCTTCATGGCAAACTTTCACGCTAACTTAGAATCAAAGGCTTTTAAGTGATGACTTTCCGTTGTATTTTCATTCCGATTTCTTTGCCAGTGAGAAATGAATATTGATAGTACATTTAAATTATTTTTTATTTTGATCATGCAGACGTAATCTTGTAAGTAAAACTGTTTTAACAGGTCAGACACAGATAATGTTTGATTTCATTTCATTGTGCCTCTCTTCATCGTTTTTTGAAATTGTGAACTTTTTAAATCGGGTTTGCATTATGGTTTCATTGCAAATTCAGAAATTCTAAGCATTTGGACCAAACTGGTAATTTATGGGAAATTAAGTTGCTTTGAGAATATCCTATAAATGTTAGCATTCCATTAACTTGCCATCAAGTATTTTCAAATCTAAACAGGCAACTCTACAAAGCAAGAAGCAGATGTTTCCACGCGTGCATTTCTTCAGCTATTGGTTTCTTCCATCAGACAAGTTTCATTTATTTCTTTTGTGAAACCTATGCCGTCACCAAATACGTCTCCTGCTTGGTGGACCAATGGAGAGAATGTGGGCCTGTTCATATGGGACAATTTCGTCCCATCTACCTCTTTGATCCTGATGGTTTTCTGATTGTTGCGTTTTTGCGGGTAAGAGATGTGCGGATAAGAGCAGCTCTAGCGCATGGGCAGCGAAGAAATTTTATCCGGGTAGGCAGTATAGCGTGTTCATATGCGAAAATTTTCTTCCCGCCTAGCGAGATCTCACTTGACGCAGCTAAGATGCCGGTTGATGGGACAGTTTGTTTTCCCGCATGAAGAGAAAATAAGTTCATACGTGAATGAGGGATAAATGGTCTCGAAAAACTCTCCTTCCTGGAATAAGTCTTCATACCAATTACATAAAGTTTTTGCTCAGCCATGCAGAGAATAACGACAGAGTTCTTCAGTGATGACGTCACGAAAATCTGGTTTGGAGATTTTTACTTGAGAAACTTGAAAGACTACTATGTTTTACCTCTAATTAGGCAAAATCAGTTAACAATATCACGAACTGGCTGGGGTATGGTCGTATCAGCGCTGGGTTGTTCAACATCAAATCATTTGATTTTGGTTCTAAAGTCTATTGACCAGGCCAAAACAACAGTTACCTTTCAAAACTCAGTTCTTACTGATTTATTTCAGTCAACTTGCAAAGGATGTAACTTGCTTTGCATTTTAGGATCATTTTAATTTGTATTTGCAGATTGATTGGTCAAAAGTTTAAAATATCTACACTTTCTGAGACTTCACACTTAAGAGCTCTACAGTAATGAAATCCAGGTCATGCCGGATAATTTGCTTGAAGAGCCTATCTGCTAAATTCAGTGAGTATACATATCAAAATTAATCTTATTCATTTCGACAAAGTGCAACAGAATCATCTAAAGAGCTTCTTGGAGATCTTTAGCAGAAAGCTCATGAGAGTCTTGCTTGGTTTCTGTTTCAACTTGGCGACAAACCTTCATCCTTGCCCTCATCAACATCTTCTTCGATCCAAAACAGTGATAAAGCAAGATTTATCACTTTGTGCCTCACATGTATTCAAATTATTTGTTTCACCACAAATCGAATTTTTATCAGAATAGTTATGTTGTCAACATCCTTACCATTGTCAAATTCAATTTCTACTCACTATCAAAGAGTAGCATCAATTTGCAAATTTTGCACTGCTCTTGGATACGTAAAGCCTTAAGAATTTACCACGCCCCCCCACCTCCCCCCAATCCTTGTGAAATCATGCAGAAAAATAAGTACAATATCCTTTCAATTTGAGAAGCAGCATTTTGTTTTTAGAGAATAGCAATGGTCATGCTAATTTTCATCAATAAAACTTTGGTACAATATAAGTCAATGTTTTAAATGTTATTTTGGACCAATTATATCTGTAAATGTTAATTTGAGACAAAATTGTTACTTTTCGTTTAAACTATTGCAGCTCTTCGACTTTCCATCAGCTCAAAAACTTAAAGTTACGGTGAACCAGTTTGAAGCATAGTGAATTTGTGGATTGGGCAATCATTGATCGTAACAAACATTCAATTCAGTTGATCGTGAAATTCTCCTTAAAAGGCTTTATAATTGCGTGCCAATTTAAACAGCGGAGAAACAGAATATGGAGTTCCACAAGTGTCATACCTTGGTCCCCATTCTTTTTCTCTTTTATGATTCCATGTTTCCACTGATAAGATAATACCAACCCTAGCAGATTAGATACCTGTTTGTGACGCAGAAACTTTCCATTAGCTTTGTCAAAACTCATTTCGCCGTGACATTCCAGCAAATCGACTAAAAACTTTACACAAAACCTTACACAAGAATTAGTTTGAATGAATGAAAACGACAAAACCTTTTGGTGTGTGAATTAACCGTTCCTTCGTTTTGAAGGCAACCAGAATCGATAATCATTCTTCGTCCTTACTGCCTAGGGAGGATTTAAATCTGTCGATTAGATTCTCCTGTGGTGTTGATTGGTTCTAAAGAAAAAAAACTGGTACAAAACTTGAATACTGTCCCTCTAGATTCATGCAGTATCTATGAGGTTTTAACTGCTTCAGGTATTTATTTAAAAGGGAATTCGTAGTGAATTGGTTTCTTGTATTCTACATTGTACTCTAAGTTCTTAAAAAATTACCTACCGTCCTTGACCGTGTGGTCGCCATGATCTCTAGGCTCAGTTGAATTTTTTTCAAAAATGATGATGCTACACCCATCTTTTAATCTGTCTCTTTACGCAAATGGTTTATGTCATCTCCATACTCAAGTTTGACGCCAATTGAAGTGCCATATAAATTAACGTTTGTCTCCTTCAACAATCATTTCATCCGTTCACCCGGCTAGTTCAATCTTGGTTCACCTATGTAGGAGTTAGTGGCTCCTATAAGAACGTTACCTCAAATTTTCAAAGAGACACACGGGGACATCTAAAACTTCATTGAAGAGGAAATAAGAACATCAAGTACCAGAGTTACTTAATGTTGCTGCAAATTCGGTTATAAAATAAGAAATTTTGGATTCACTTTTAGAAAAAATAAGCTTCGTCTTCAAGAAATGGAACTGTACACAGGGAGAAGTACAATAAATCAGAACAAATGTGTCAAATTAATTAGATGAACTAGAAGAAAATATTTCAAAAAATTAGATGTAAAATTCTTTTAGGATAACAAAAATACCGGAAAATTATCCAGCCATTATCGAATAACAAAATATTAAATCAAGTAAAATTATACTGATAGAAAACGATAACGTCTGACAATAGAAGAGCAGCACAAACGTTGAATAATCAGGCCATAACATAGCCCAGCCTTTATCTGATTTTACGCAACAAAAATCTAATGAAGAATAGCTTAATCACCATTAATAACATCATTGAAATGCTCTGATCGCCATCATGATAGCCATCATAGTATTTTAAAAACCAAGGAAACATTTGATAAAATTCATCAAATTCCTAATTTTACTTTGAAAATTGAACTTCCATAGATGTAAAAGAGACAATTTACAACCTAGATATTCCGTCAAAAGTTCTTTAGAATGGCAATAGATGTTGTCTCTCAGCCACTAGCAGAAGAATTTAATCGCTCTCTTTTAAATGAAAAGTTTAACTTGTTAAAAAGTCTTGTGTGCCCTGTTTTTAAAAAAGGTGATAGAATTAGAACCAAGAACTATAGACAAATAAGTGTGCTCCCTTTAGCTCCAAAGATTTTTGAGAGAATAATGTTTAATCAAATCTACAACCACATCAGTATTAAACTGTTCTCTTTCTTTAGTGGGGATTTTATAGGGTTCAGAAAAGGTTATAGCACACTCTATTACGACGTACTGAAGACCTTAATAAGAGCTTGGTTAAAGAAGAATGTTGCTGGTGCATTGCTGATGGATTGTTCACCTCCTTATCTCAATACTTCTACTAGCGAGATTAAATTGGCTTCAGTGACAATGCAATGGAAATTATGTACAGGTATCTAAACGATAGAGTAGAATAAGTAGAAGTAAACTCTAGTAAAATAAATGAGTAAAATAGATTTTAGTGATTTGATGTAGATAAAGCAGGGAGTTCCTCAAGTATCAGTCTTAGACCTGTTGCTTTTCAAAATACCCTGCAATATGGTCTTAGGTCAGTGCGTTATTGTGGAGCTAAATACTGGAATGACACTCCTGTGGAAATAAAACAATCTCCATCTGTTAATAGTTTTCGTCAAAAAATCAAAGCTTTCCTATTTGAAACTAATTACTAAATTTTGGAAAAGTGGATATCAAAAATGTCACCATCTGCCCATCAAGTAGTTTTGTCAACATCATAATGTAAACTAAAGAAATCAATTTTATATGAGATACTTTTATAATAGGGGGTGTTCTCTCCTCGATTAGTCTAACTACTGAGAGAGCTCCTCCTGTAAGTAATTCCTTCCATACAATCTATCTTGTGTCTATGTTTTGTATTGGTATATTGTATTAATTTCTTGTATTTTAGATGTATGCTTGTCTTGTTATTGATAAATTGTATGTAGTGGAATTTAAAAAATGAAAAACTGAACTGAACTGAATAAAAAGGGGATTAAACTTTTGAATTAATACTAATTCACCCACATTTTATACAATGAACAACAGAAAGTAAACAGAGTTTCTTGAATTTCAAGCAATGTTAAAAAATCAGCCTATCATGCATAAATGGAGTTCCAAAAATACCCTCTTTTTGTAGGAACCAGTAAACTAAAGTTCAGGTTGGCTTTTCATGTTCTTTTCTAAACTTTGAGCAGCGGCGGTCCGGTATCCTAATTACAGGGTGGCTCTGAAGCCGTAAGGGCCCGGGTGAGGGTGAGGTTGAGGGACCACACCCACTGAAGTAACAGCCTTAAGTATACGTTTATCTGAAAACAAATTATCAGTTAATTGATTTGCTGCTAGAATTTGTGATACACTTTTTGCATATTTCGTAGTCTGTGTGAATCAGATAAACGTCTTAATTGTGCCTTTTGTACTACTTATATCAAAAGAATCCTACGACGACATCTTGCTATGTCATAACTGTGGGGATCTTTATTTTGCTCTCATACACTATGTGCCGTGTTTATCAGAATTTTTAACAGCGTTTTTGACTCATTTTGATTGCCCTAACTGTCAAAAAGTCGCATCATTTGAATAATGTTGCACAAAAGCTAGATCGAACTACAGAGAAATATCGTTTTTGACAAATATATGCAAAGTGTTAGGAGGCATTATAAACAATTGACTGATATGATAAAGTGACAAAAAATGTTGTGGAGTTAACTTAAGAGAATTTTGTGAACAAGACCTGTTAACTGAAAACACTTGCAAAAAACAGTTTTGCTTTATTATAAGCGTGTATCAAAATTATAATTTAAGCTTAGAAAACTGTAAACAATGTGGATTTGCGGAAGACATTTGTTATTTTGAAAAAGGGCAAAAGCCAAGGGGCGACCAGATCAAGTTCTTATATGCTATATCACAAAAGTAAACAAAACGATTAGATGCAAGATGGGGTAAAACAGTGATGTATGTTAGGCCCGCAATTGTTGAATCGTCTTGAATTGCTTATTACGTGACTAACCAGCGTGGTGGGCAACTTCACGACTTTTAAGCTGGATTTTTCTGAAATTACCTTAAGGTATAAACAGTGCAGACTTTTGACGTGTTTTTATAGGATTATTCTTTTGATGAATAATTTTGAGGCTCGTGTTCTTCCATTAAGTGTAGCGAGTAAATGCAATTTCCGTGTTTACGTTTACTATACAACCAGTTGAAAACGAGGTTGCACCCTTATCACGAGGAGGATGCATGACAACAGGCGTCTTGTGAGGAGAAAAATGATGAGTAATCGTGTCTGCTTACTGTGCACTTAGTGTTTGATAGGGGGAACTGAAAGTGTTTTCATTTGCAGTTAAAAATGAAGGTTTTCAAGCAACTGTCTTTGTTGATATGGAAGAACTACATCTTGCAAATTCGAAGGCCGGTAGCAACATTGTTTCGGCTAGGCCTGCCTGTACTTTTTATTTTCATTATTCTCCTAATCCGTGTGTTGAGGATAAAACAAGAGCACATAGGTGCTACTGTTTGGAAAGATTTTAGCATAGAAAGTATACCATATAAGCATCCAGGCCAAGGAAAATGGAAAATTGCTTACACTCCAAACAATGCAGAAATTCGCTCAGTTATGGAAGAAGCTGTTACTACACTAGGCCTAAGTGCATCATCTATCTCTGGCTACAGAACAGAAGAAGCAATGGTGACGGAAATAATCAACGATCAAGAAAAACCAGCAGACAAATGGAATTACCTCTGTGGGGTTGTTTTCAAGGTGAATGTGAATGAAACGCATGTAACTTACAAAATCAGATTTCCTTCAAGTTTGAGAAACAGCCAATCCAATAAAACCAGCCAATTCTCAGGGTTTCAGGCCGGACAAGGGACATGGCAAACGAAATCTGTTTTTCCACGTACTTTCGATGGAATAGGTCCAAGGAGTAATAAATCAAAATCTGGAGGGCCTCCTGATTATTTCAAAGAGGGGTTCCTTTCTGTCCAACTAGCTGTTGATTCTGCCTTGATCTCTTTCAAAGGAAGCCAAATAAATGGAAGTGTCAACTTGAATATTAGCCAGATAAAGATGCAACGATTTCCTTATCCTGCATACATAAAAGACCCATTTGTGGTTGTCATTCAGATCAGTTTACCTTTGCTTCTTATGCTGTCATTGGTCTACAATGCCTTGCTGGTTGTCAAGGAAGTAGTTTATGAGAAAGAGAAGCGACTTAAAGTGAGTGTGTAACACACCTCCAGTCACCTAGTAGAGCATGTTATCACTAAGTGCAATACATAAACTCATTCAAGTTTTTTCAAGGACATTATAAGCACAAATAAACAGTATTCTTGGTTTCAAGCTAGCGTTGTCAATTTTCATCTTCATCAGGGCCGCATTTACATCTGTTGGGGCCCTGGGCCAAAAGTTGATTGGGGCCCCTTATAATATACCCAAAAAGTTGTGTCACATGCATTTTACTTGGCTAAACATAATCAAAAGCAACTAGGTTAATATTCACTAAATAGTTTGATAGATAAAAACCATAAGACAAGAATAAACTTGCATCCATTTCGCATTTCAGTCCATTCCCAATAAAACTACCCTTGCCCCTTTTTTGGAGTTTAAAACTCCCAGGACAGCAAAATCTGCTGCCATTAAACATAAAGCAACAATCCGCTACTGGACCTTAGTTCACTCTTTTTCTTTTGCCCTTTTCAGCATGATGAAAATTTTTTCACTGGAGGAACCTCCGTATGGCAATGGCAAACTGAGCGCAGTCATTTCATTAAGTAAAGCTCCAGCCAGGGCTACCAAAAGTTTCAAAGGCCCTGGACTAAATAGAAAATATGAGGCTCCCTGCAAGAAAACCTTTTTGAGCACGCCCTTTATTCCTTTCTTAAAATGGAAATCATTACTTTGCAAGGCCCCCTAGCTCAATTCAAACACAAAATTGAAGTCAAGAGCACTTTAAAGGCTTTTCAAAATTTTGCTCAGGGTCCCCTAAATCTAAGAATTTTATGGGGGCCCTGGGCCCAAGCCCAGTGGGCCCGTGGGTAAATGTGTCACTGATCTTCATATTAGGATAAAACGTCCTCATTTTGAAATTATTGTCTGTGACAAAAATTTCATCTTGTGTGGACAGCCAGGCCGTGGATTGCAATGTTCCCATAACTAAGCTGTCCTGCACTTTTTCTGCTGAAATTTAGCAGATTCCAGTCAAATCTTTAAAAATATCTAAATATTCAAAACATTCTTACTTCAAGCTGTGCAGTCCAAAGGACATGAAGTTTTCAGTATAGACTAGTTTCATTATGATAATTTCAAATTTGAGGTCCATTACACCAGACTCTAGATTTTGAAAATATGATTTGTTAATGATTCACTATTCTAAAAAACTACCCCTAATTTCCCCAAAAATAAGTTTTCAGACTAATTATTTATGAATGTACATTTGAAAGTCTGGGTAGTTTCATCTAATATACCAACATAGCATTCCATTCACTTTATGTTATAGACCAGCCCGCAATTGCTGATGATAATCAATATTTTTTTAGGAATCAATGAAGATAATGGGACTGACTGGATACTTGCACTGGGTTGCTTGGTTCATTAAATGCTTCGTGCTGCTCCTCATACCAATGGCACTTATAACTATCATGCTTACTGTTAAATTTGGAAACAATGGCAAAATGCTTCAGAAAAGTGATCCTTCTCTAATATTTGTATACCTGGTGCTCTATTCAATATCCAGCATCATGTATGGTTTTATGATTAGCACATTCTTCTCACGTGCAAACACTGCTGCTGCTGGAGGTGGCATCACATGGTTTCTTAGTTATATACCATACTTCTTTCTCTCCATGTATTATGATCTTCTGAATACACCTCAAAAGACCATATCTTGCATTGATTTCAATGTAGGTATGGCCTTTGGTGCGGCCTTAATAGGGAAGTTTGAAGGTCAAGGTATAGGGGTTCAGTGGTCAAATCTTTTTCAAGGTGTTACGGTTGATGATAGCTTTTCTTTTGGAGCTGTTCTCTTTATGATGATGTTTGACAGTGTGCTTTATGGGTTGATCATGTGGTATATTGAAGCAGTTTTCCCTGGTGAATATGGAATACCACAGCCATGGTATTTCCCATTTAAAAAGAGTTACTGGTGTGGTGAAAGGGTTGAGGTAGGTACATCACATCTTCAATCACAAAAAAATGCAATGTTAAATTTAAGGCTACATTTTGTTTCCGATTTTTTTAACAGTATGCTGTAACTTTTATGTGGTCAATTTGTATGCTTTTTCAATAGCTTGGGGCCAATGGAATCCTCTCTTGGCCTCTGCAAACATAGTCTCTATAAAACCATTCTCCCTCATCATCAAGAAGAGGGCAGGCATTCTCCCTCATCATATCTTCCATCAGGTTTCAAAATTGTTTACATTTATGAGTTATAATCTATCACAATGTCATAATCTGATAAAAAATTGAGATTAAAAATGTTTGTCAAGAGCTTGGATTTCTGCAGTTAAGGACTATTTTTGCACCAAAGAATTTTAAATTTACAAATTGTAAAGTTTGCACAGGTTAACAGAAACAATGTTTTGTGATGGTCAGTTTTATACCCTCCTCAATTAGCTCCAACTTCAATATAGAGGATATTTTTTCCCGTAAGACTTAGATCCAGCCGCACTTGAAAAACTAGTAGCGATTGTTTGTATTTTGAAGTTATACATACCTATCTGTACCTTTTTTAGAATATGGTATCTAGAGCAGTAGGTACCTTTGTTATCCAGCCTGTATGATTCCATTAGGTGTTAAACTGTTGATGAGTTTGCCATCAAAGCCACATCAAATAATTATCTTAGTTTTATCCTCAATTCAGGCCTTGCAAAATGATGATTATGTCCAGTTTCAAAATGAGAATAGAAACGATGAAGATAACAAGCCCTCTGCAAATGAAAGTTTTATTGAGAAAGAGCCAGCAAATCTCAAAGCTGGAATTCAGATTCAGAATCTGAGGAAACAGTTTGCAACTGATACAGGTATAAATATATCTATATTCATTTTGACTGCAGTGTTTTCAACTTAATATAATTTTTTAGATATTCTAAGTTTTCATGTGCTACTTGCTTCTTTACACAATTAAAAATTTGAAATTCTGAATGACTGTACAAGGACCACTTATATTAGTAAAGCATGAAAGTCTTGTAATGTCTGCAGCAGTTTAACTCGTAGACTTTCTGTTGAAATAACCAGGGTAAGTATGAAAAAGAAATAAATTAGGAAGGCCGACACAGAAAAGAAAGAAATGAGAAAAAAATCAATTGTAACAAAACAAAAAAACATGGAAACTGATAAAGATTTTGGTAAAAAAATAGTTACAGGAAAGCTTATACATTTCAACTGATTATCAGTACAAGTAAATAAGTATATAACTAAGGAACTTAAATTTTGTTGGTTTCCAGGCGTCAAAGTTGCAGTTAATGGACTGACGCTGAACATGTATGAAGGCCACATCACTGCACTGCTTGGCCATAATGGAGCTGGGAAGACAACCACAATTTCTATGGTTACAGGACTGTTTCCGCCAACATCAGGCACTGCTGTTGTCAATGGCTACGACATCACTGAAAATATAACTGGTGTCAGAGAGAGTTTAGGTAAGGCAGCACGAGTATTTCTTGTTTTGATGCTACTCAGGCTCACTTTGCAAGTTGACCAAGAAGAAGGGGTTCATGCAAGGACCAAGATATCAGGGGGGGCAGGGGGCCTTGGCCCCCCAAAAAGCTTAACTAGTATAAGTAAAATACTTTAATTTGTAAAATATATCTGTTTTTACACTTATTTATCAGGGCAGTCCCCCCCAAACAAAAAGTTGTATCTCGGTCTATGGGTTTATGAACTATATATCAAAATCTTGTACTTTACTTTGTTAGCTATTGATGTGCATAGCGCTTTGTTGTTATTATTTACAAGCAAGTTTTCAATTAACGATTATTTGTGTATGATAACTTGCCAGTGGTTGATGAGTGACCAAATCTTCATCATTATAAAGCTTAGTGTGTGTGGCCCTTCAAGCATGACAATCAAGTGACATAATATTATACCATAATGTCAGCATCACAAAAGCAATCGATAACAACAAACGAAGTGAAGGTATCGCTGACGTTTAAAAGAATCTGCTGATATATGTGTCTGCTTTTGATATTAGATAGACAAAAACATCTTACAACCATGACTAGGCACCAAAGGCTTAAAGATTCTACTCTGGCGTTTTCGAGTGTTTGCATTTTCATTAACATACTTGGCAAAGTAATGATTGCGTTTTATTTGAAAATATCTATACGAATACGTTTTCAAATCAAATGTAACCATGGTCCTGTTAATTATTTAAAAACTTTTTCACACCCTTTTTGTCTTCTACGAAGTGTTGGCCTAAGCAGAAGCAGCCTGCAGTTCAAGATATTTCTTTGTGCTCAACTCGTATTAACGAATCAATTTCAGGTATCTGTCCTCAACACAACGTACTTTATGATAACTTGACGGTGGCTGAACATCTTTGGTTTTTCGCTAAACTCAAAGGAATCGATGATAAAAAGTTGCTAGAGGGCGAAGTCAACCGACTAATAAATGCTGTTGGGCTAGAAGACAAGCGAGATGTGCAAACGAAGAAGTTATCTGGTGGCATGAAGAGAAAGTTGTCTGTAGGAATCGCTTTGATCGGCAATTCAAAAGTAATATTTGCTTATTTATGCTTTTCTGTATGGCATTTCTGATACTCAAGGGTCTTAACATCAAGGGAGCAAAAGTAACTGCATTTTGAACATCAATGTGTGGGGTGACCATAGATAAGAAAACATTTGGCTATCTATCATTAGCGACCTAGCTTACCTTAAACTGTGTCACTTTATGTCACTTTAGTGTGGCCCACGAACAACGGAATGACACCATTGCAGGGAGGGGGCAAGACAGGGTTACCTTTAGTAGAAGTAGCATTTGATGCAAACTGCGTTACCTAGATATTAGATATTGTTTGTTGCAAAACTCAATTGCAGTTGAGAGTGCCGCCGTTTTAAATTTTCATCTTGATTTTGATAATAATTATGACAAGTATTCATGTGTAGCTATTTCAAAGTTTTTTAAAGTTGTTCTTTATATTCACGGATGTCCCTTTTTTGTCCATCACAACAGGTAATTGGGGCGTGTGGTTTAAAATCTTTTAACACAGTATTTTGCTACTTTAATACTTTTTTTAGCGAAGAACAAATAATATCAAAGATGAAAAAGAAGTAATGTAAGAAAATCAAATTTCGAGCTACCTGGAGCAGATCCATTTTATTTGGCTTTGATATAAAGTTTGGAATTTTTAAAGTTCAGGTCGTTATTCCTGGCTGGTCTTGCTAATACTTTCTAATATTACAGATTGTGATTCTTGATGAGCCGACATCTGGTATGGACCCCGCTGCTAGACGATTCACATGGGATCTTCTGCAAAAAGAGCGAAAAGGAAGAACCATCCTACTCACAACACATTTCATGGATGAAGCTGACTTACTTGGTATGAGTTGTTGCTTGTTTTTAAAGTAGTTTCAAGTAGTTTTGCTGAAAATGAAATCTTTGGAGGTATTCGCATCAATGCTAGACTTAAGATGTTACTTTCCACTCGTCTCCTCTCGCCTCCTTTCACCTCCCTTTGCCATACGTCGCCTCCCCTCTCCGTCTTTTCTCAAGTAGTGTTGCTGAAATTGTACTACTTGGAGGTATGCCCATCAATGCTACAGTTGGTATGCTTTTTTTCTCTCGTCTCCTTGTCTCAAATCGCCTCAAGTCGCCTTCCCAAACTTCTTTCATAACATCTGTCAAACTTTGCAGTTATTGTATCAACCTTCAGTAGGCCCTTTGTGCGTTGATTCAAACCAACGCTTATACGCATTGATGTAATGGAAACTACTGTTTACCAGTCTGTCATAATGTGTTCAATGCCATACAGGCAGAGCTGTACACGCTTTTAGTGTACACATAAAATCACCTAGATACACCAGTTGATACACAACTAAAGCCAAATTCTCGTCTGGACATCGATTTTCAAACAGAAATGAAGAAATTCCTGTCACTTACATGAATATATTGTTTTTGTGTCAAGAGTTTCACGGGTATTGCTATTATGGTACATGGGACCCTAGGATGCAGGACAATGTTATGGTACATAGGGACCTACAATGCTTTTTTCTTTGACAGGCGATCGCATTGCTATTATGGCAAACGGAGTCCTTCAATGCTGCGGAACATCGCTGTTCTTGAAGAATAAATATGGCGTTGGGTATCATATGGTCATGGTGAAATCAGCTGACTGTGATGTCTCCAAGATTTCGTCTGTTATCAAGCGGTTTATACCAAGTGCAAAACTTGAAAATGATGTTGGTAGGTGCAATCTAATTTGGAAGGATTTCATGTTTTATTCGTTGCTGTAGAAAAGGCAAAACTTAACTTGACCAACTTTCTCTGCCATCCTGTGGACGCTGTTCGTTGATACATGTTTGTTTCGTGATAATGATGCGCAGAGTTTATTTTAACGTGCAGTGATCAATCGCAATTGTGCAGTGATAAACTCAAAATTTGTGCAGCGATAAAACTTAAAAAAGATTTGATAGTGAAAAAGTAAAATTGCAACAACTACCAGTAGACACATAAAGCTTATAAAAGAGCATTACAATATTAAAAACGAGAACACAACAGTTACAATGATCCTAATCTATGAAATTTCTCTAAAAGTTTATCGAATTCAGTATCTAGTTTGTTCTGTTTTTCATCTTGTCCTTTGAAATCTTTGTTCTCGAAAACTTGTTCAAACCTAGACCACTTTTCCGTGTCAAAGTCTCTTGTAAAGCTTGGGTGAGAGCTGGTGTAATTCGATAATTTCACATACAGCTAGTTCGATAGGTGTGGTCAAATTTTGAAAATGTGCAGCGATAAAAGTTCCTTAAAATAGACCCAGACACACCAGTACAGAATAATAAATTTCATATATTCTTTAACTGGCACTAAGCTCTGCTTCTTCTGCTCTTCGCGCAATCGTTCGCTATTGACTCAACCTTTTTCCACGTCCTCAACGACCTTCCGACGACTAGGCCCTAGCCCAACTCCTGGATCAAAGTCAACAGTGGACTTCACTTGTTTTGATAAATTTACTATCTTTATCTGTCTTAAGAATCCCTTGAACTGTCCATGCAGAATTTTCGATTATTTTAAGAATTCTTAGAATTATGTTGATGTGCTCAAGATTTCATATCATGGCGATTTTAACTCATTAAATATATTTTCTCTTATGCTATATTTCTATTTATGCATAACATATTATTTTAAAAACATTAATGATTTTATAATAAAAATAGAATCGTTCCATCCTTTTTATTAAATATAGTTTATCGATTTAGAGAGAGGTGGAGTGTTGATTATTTTCATTGATGTCTTGCTTTCAATTACACAAAGCTGGTGATATATCAAAACTCCTTTTGAACCCTGGTTCATTTTTCTTTTATCTACCCATTCTTGCAGGAAATTTATGCATGATCCTTATCCAATCGTAGAAAAGAAATATTTATTCATGCCCTGCTGATTACCTGGCCTAAGTATCTATGGTTGAGTTTAAATATGCATTTAATTTTGTAGGTGGCGCTAGACCTCACACTTTTGTTAGATTCATATCACATGTTAGATTCACACTTTTGTTAGAATTTATAATTGCTTCTTCATTTTTCACTCCTCTGAAATTATATTTCATTTTGATATAGGATTAGAACTCTCATATATTCTACCAAGCGAGGAATCTAAAAATTTTGTGACTTTGTTTACGTACTTGGAAGAGAACAAAAATGAGTTAGGCATATCAAGTTATGGAGCGTCCGTCACAACCCTGGAGGAAGTGTTTCTCAGAGTAAAAGAAGAGGAATCATTGCAAGAAGATTCAGAATCGCTTTCAAAGAAACTTTACCGCCAGCTCAGTTCAAAATCTAATTGTAAGTTGATTTTTGCTGGTATATTGTCTTTTTTTAGATCATAGTTCAGATTGATCCGTAAAATAATTATCACTCGTGGCAACATATCTTTGCCAGAAATTCTAGAAACTGAATTCTTTGTGAGAAATTTTGGTTGAAGTTACTGTTTAACTATGCGGGATTTGTTCTTTATTGTCACAAAAGTGCGCATACCTCAAAAATAAAGATATGAAGTAATTTTCCTTGCAAAGGTATGCATTATAATTTGTTTTTTAAAATAATTTACGTTTCTATCACATTTTCAAGGATAATTTGAGTATTTCCTTTTTCAATACAGCATCTTCGAAGAGGTCTAACGGAGACAGAAGTGGATTTGAAATAGATTCCAGTAGATCAGCGCCTTCGCAGTCGACACACAGAGAAAATGACGACTACTTTGGATCTTCGCAACGCATCACGGGACAGAAGCTGTTCTACCAAAAATGGCGCGCTATGTTTGTGAAGCGTTTCTTAAACTCAAAGCGTTACAAAAGATCAATCATCACTCAGCTTTTGATGCCAGGGTTCTGGACTTTGATGGCCATGGTTGTTGCTAAAACCTTTCCACAGCCAACTGACTCACCGCCTCTTACACTTGACTCAAACATGTTTAAGGAAAATTACGTCTATTACTCTGACCCGGAAAGGTGAATTTTTATCTGACTTTAGCTGCGACCTACTTAGTGTGTCTGTTCAACTTTCGCAATTTCTTCATAAGTAAGAAAATTCTTATGCTTTATTCAGTTGTTTGTTATTTTTCTCCAAGTCTTTAACGAACTTGACAAAACAAGTGTATATTTGCAAGCAAAGCCGAATTATTCATTAAAGAAAGTTAATTATTTATTAATTTTCAAATTAATAAATAATGCGTTTAGAGGTGTATATAGACTATTTTGATAAAGACTATTTCACACGAAAACAATTTTGTTTACTCTAGATTTTCTTTGTAGCACTACTAACCCAAGCAACAAAGGATTCTTCCAAGTTTTCGTTGATCAATTCAGAAACACACAGACAAAACCAAGAAATGTTACAAAGCAATCCCATGGCAACCTGACATCATATATCCTAAAGAAATCAGCTGTTGATATTGGTGAATTCAACTTGAAGTATTTGATTGCCGTGAATGCAAAAGAAAGCAGTAATATTTGTAAGTTATTAGACAATTTGCTTTGGCATTACTTTCCTTTTTCAACTCAGATGTTTCTTCCCAAGCTCAGATTTTGTGTTTTCTCAAAGATTTGTGTATCGTTTAAATATTTAAACCTTATGTCACTCCAGTCTCAATGTTTGGTCAAAGTCGTAACAAATTGTACTCAATTTTTCAAGGTATGGTAAGCTCCTGTTAAGCTTCTGTATTTCTTGGCAGAGCTCTTTTCAAGCAGATTAGAAAAGTCACTATAAGAGCGGTTTTTTATTTTATTTCTCCGATTATGTGAAGTATAGGCTTAAGATATTATTAGTTCCAGTGTGAAGGAAGAATTACATACCAATAGAGTTAAGATTAAGATCTAAGAATACGTAACAGCATGCTGGCATAAAATGATCGCCGATTTTATTTTTGAGATAAATGTTGTTTTAGTGGTTTATCATGTTTAAAATCTGAATCTCACACTTCTCTTTTCAAATTTCAAACTTGTATATTACTAAATTATCTAGTAGGATCTGCCTGTTCGACGAGTGACTGCGGATAAAGCAGCTTTTTGTCAAACAAGTTTGCGAATCATCGTCTATTTTGCAGAAGATATTTGGAAATAACAGAACTGTTAAAATGCCTTTCTTAAAGCTAGCGACGAAATCTGTTTACGTCCTAACATGCCTGATGTGCTGAGAAAAAGGAATGGCTATTTTGTAAATTTCAATCCCTCCAGCAGCTAAACATTTCAAAAAAACACCTAAAATTTCACAATATATTGTTCAGGATACCTAGAAGGCCAATAATTTTTGGAGGCTGGTGCTGCTAAAGGATATAGAACTGATAAACTGACGGACGCAGTTAATTCTCATTATAGACATGTGTGGTCATTTGAAGCCTATATATGCAGATATCTCAAGAGTTTTACTTATCTTGTTGTTGTGTTGTTAACATGATGAATGCGTGCAAGATGAAAGAATATTTGATCGTCTTTTGACTTTGAATGGCTTCTCTTTAATTACTTGTTCTTGTTACATCAATAGTTTATATGTTATCCATTTTAACTGCGGTGTCACGTGTATAGCAACCCAGAAAGCGGATTGGTTGTCCTGAAATCAACATACTGTAGATATTTGGTGTACATTGATAAATGTTAACTAGAAAGATACCAACTTAAAACAAGGTTATGATTATGATTTATCTTGGCTTTATTGTGAGTCAGTATCTGAACCGAGGTGACAAAAACCAATCCTCATTTATGTTTGTAATTAAATTAAATCTGGTGGAAAGAACATAAAGTCTTTGTTTTTTCCTAGTGGACGTCAAGGCCTGGTTCAATAATGCCGCTTACCACTCATCGGCAGCTGTAATAAATGCAGTGAATAATGCCAGGTTTCGGTATGTCACAGGCACTTCTGGTAGCATTACAACGATCAATCACCCTCTACCAAGAACTACATCTCAGTCTATTGATGATCTTAGCAGGCAAGTTTTATTATGATTTTCAGCTTATGGTCAATTCATTATATTGCGTCTCCTTTTTACAAAACATTTTTAAAATACAATGCAAGGATTGATAATATTTGCCATTGGAATACGTAGACTGATAAGGATTATATGGACATCTTATTTCGTCATGTGCCTGCCATCTTTTTACTGGCAGTGGTTCTAATTGGTCCAGATGCTGCAATTTGGTAATTGGCACAGACGGTTGGATGTTTTTTTTAACCAATACGATGCTGAGAATTGTGCAATGGTTGTAGGGTCATGTTTGAAGTAGCATTTGATTTTATGCCACGAAAACTATTATATGCCATTTATTGTATTGATTGTAATAATGACTAGTGAAAATATATAAAAACCAAAACTAAATTGACGGTCAATTGCCTTTTTAAAGATGAAAGGTAAAAAACTCAACCCTCCATTGGTGTTAAACACTATTCTGATTCAAGACCGATTGATCAAACAAACGTTGATTGAAAAACGATAAATTGAACAGCTGATAAATATCGTATCGTTATGAAGTATTTGTCCAAAATGTTTCTGTTTTTCTATTTTAGCATACCGTTTTGATGCTCAGAATAGTTCACCGAGTCATTTTTGTCGTCCCTGCTTATGTTCAGACAGTGAGCCTTGTTTTTTATGAAAATATTCATCCAAATAGCGATGCATAATTGATAAAAAATTTCCTTTGACAGAAATGGTGTTGGATTCAACGTTTCGTTCAACATCTTATTTGGGATGGCTTTCTTAGCATCAAGTTTTGTCGTCTTTCTAGTCCAGGAACGAGCAAGCAAAGCGAAACACCTACAATTTGTGAGTGGTGTTGGCCCATTCTGTTACTGGACAGCATCGTTTGCGTGGGACTTGATCAACTTTCTGATTCCAATTATTTTCATCGTCATAATTTTCGCAGCGTTTGACGTACCAGCGTATTCAGGTTTGTTCCACTTTTAACTACTTCATCCTGTATGTCGTCTGTCGATCTGTTTTTCTTTCATCTCCATAAGCTAGCCCTGACCGTGTTGCAACAATTTTTGTTTGTTATTATTATTATTATTATTATTATTATTATGGCTAATTAAGTGATTCACAGACACCTAGATGTTAATTGGTCCGGATAATATAGGAGGGAGCAGTCAGCAACAAGCTGACAAAGGTCCCATTCTGTCATCTCAAGTTTACATAGACAATGTCTGTCTCAAAATCCTGGCTGTCCCTAGCAGTGCTGTCTTTTGTATCACCTGTAGCTTTACATCAATTCCGATCTTTTCCATGTGCTCTTCAAAACAATATGATATACACCCTAATGCCCCAATCACAACAGGGATGACTGTCACCTTCTTCATATTCCACAGATTTCCGATTTGCTCCTTTAATGGTTGATATTTCTCAATTTTTTCTTGTTCTTTACCTTTTACCCTATTATCACCAGGAATGGCAATATCGATTATCTTCACATCCTTTTTTTCCTTGTCAACGACAACAATGTCTGGCCTTCTAGCTTCAACAACCCTATCACATTGAATCATAAAATCCCACAGTAGCTTAAACTTGTGATTCTCTAAAACTCCTTCAGGTTTCTGTTCACACCATTTTGTGGCTCTTTCAAATCCGCACTTTTCCGCTAACAACCAATGAATATACCTTGCCACATTGTCATGTCGTCTTTTATATTCTGTCTGTGCCAGTTTAGCACATTCGCTCACCAGATGGCTCACTGTTTCTCCCTTGTCACCGCACATTCTACATAAAGGCGTATCACTTGTTTTATCAATGTAGTGCTTGGTATAATTAGTGCGCAGCGCCTGCTCCTGTGCACTACACACTAATGCTTCAGTGCACCCTTTCAGATCTCCGTTCCTTAACCATGACCAGCTTTTTTCCCAATCAATTCCGTCAGTATTCTTAGTAAATTGCCCATACATCGGCTTATCTTTCCATCGTTTCTCCAAGCGCCTTTTTGTCTCATTCTTATGTTCATTCGGTGCTACTGCCTCCTCAGTATTCATTGCCCCAAGGTCTCTCACTTTTGACATAATATTGCCTCTAGCATGCTTCACATACCAAGCCAGGTTGTTTGTCTCATTTTCAATACAATACTCACAACTTATCAGCCCCCTACCACCCTTTTTCCTGCTAACATAAATTCTTGCTACATCGCTTCTAGGATGAAGTTCTTTACTCATTGTCATTATTATTATTATTATTATTATTATTATTATTATTATTATTATTATTATTATTATTATTATTATTATTATAACTCTATCTTAAACTTTCTAGCTACGTCTCTTAAAGCTGTTAATGAATCTACCATCTACGCTGATATACCTGGCTATCTTTCACCATCAATCATAACTGGAGAAAACCTTCGCCCAGATCTTCTCTTGAAGACTAACAACAATTACCTATACATCTTGGAGCTTACTGTTGGTTTTGAATCCAATCTTGACACAAATGCAACAAGAAAACACAGCAAGTATGCTCCTCTCCTATCTGACTTACAGCGAAAGTTCAAATGTGTCTCTTTTGTGAATCTTTCTATGAGCTCTCTTGGCATCTTTGGCAATTCCTGCATCTCTTTCTTCAAAATGTGTGACTCTCTCTCCATCGATCAACAACAAAAACGGTATCTCATCTCTAAACTTTCCAAAATTGCCATTCGTACTACGTACTACATATTTTGTTGCAAAAATAAACCATGGACAAATCCGGAATTACATCCGTTTTAATTTTGGTTGTTTTATTCTTCTCAGTTTTTTCTTTTACCTTACGATTGTTATAGTTTTTTCTTGTAAAACCAGGCTAGCCAATTGCAAATTACCTTGTAATAGTGAGATTTGTAATTGTAGTTTAAGTTGAATTGAAAATGAAATGTTTCCATTATTATTGTTATTGTTATTGTTATTATAAGCAGTAAAATCAGACAGTAGAGAGCGCTTGGCACACCAATTACTATCCCAGGGTGCTATTATTTCATTTCTGTTGGACCACTCTCTTAAAAAGCTCAATGGTCTTTGGTCTGTTGTGCAGAGCAACCTACCCACGAACATCTTCAACTTCACCATCAAGTACCTGAACAATACTCTCCCTACGCGCAAAAATCTAAGCCTTTGGAACCTAAGCCAATCATCTGATTGCGAATTCTGCCTTCTTCCCGAAACTTTACTCCATGTCGTTGCAGGCTGCAAAGTTTATCTCGAACAAGGTCGTTATACCTGGCGTCATAATTCTGCTCTAAATTTTCTTGCCACCTCCTTAAAAGCAATAGAGGGGTCCTCTCTTTTTGCTAATATACCTGGCTTCTCCTCAACATCCATCATAATAGGAGACAATCTGCGCCCAGATCTACTTTTGAAGACAAAGGAAAACATTATTTATGTTTTGGAACTAACGATAGGATTTGAAACTAACCTTAACTGCAATGCAGAAAGGAAACGTTTAAAATATGCTCGCCTTGTCTCAGATCTAAGACCAAGGTTCAAATCTGTCATATTTGTAAATTCTCCATCAGCTCTCTTGGCATCTTCAGCGACTCATGCGGCTCATTCCTTGAAATGTGTGATTCTCTTTCCATCGACGATCGACACAAACGATATCTCATTTCTAAGCTTTCTATGATATCCATTCGTACCACCTATTACATATTTTGCTGTAGGAACAAAGCATGGACTAACCCGGAACTACTCCCCTTTTAACTACATACATAACTATTTGTGAATTCCCTTGTTATCTATTTTTATTTTGTAAACCCAAGCTAGCCAATTGCAAATTACCTTGTAATAGTGAGATTTGTAATTGTAGTTTAAGTTGAATTGAAAATGAAATGTTTCCATTATTATTATTATTATTATTATCGATTTATTTGCAGAAGATCAGATAGAAATGGCTGAATTATAGCTGTACTTGATAAGAACACGTGTAACACAATATAAAAATATGTCATGCACATATAATTTTTATAGGTTTATGCAATTTTATATTGTATAAAATTTTTTGTTTGAAGTCACGACTTGTTAATTATGCACGGGAATGCGTGAAGAAATACTTTCTTATCTATCAGAAAAACAGCTGTTTATTAAGTTCTTTTTCGACTTCCAGGAAATCGCCTTGGCTACGTAGTTGTTCTCTTGCTGTTGTATGGCTGGGCCATCATACCTCTGGTTTACCTTTCGTCGTTTTTGTTTACGGTGCCATCAACAGCCTTCATACGACTGACAATATTCAACGTTATTACTGGCCTTGCAACTCTTCTAACGATTTTCATCCTGAGCCAACCTCAGCTGGATCTTCTTGACGTGGCTTCAGCTCTCAAATGGGTTTTCCTTTTCTTACCAAACTACGCCCTAGGACAAGCGTTGAATGACCTTTTTGTAAATCATCAATACATTGAGCTATTCAACAAAGGTTTTGAATTGTGCATGAAGACAAAATTGCCCTTTCCAGTTCCGCAGGATAAAAAGAAGGAAATCTGCAGAGAGTTTGTTCTTAATGTACTGAAAAACAGTCCAAGCAAAGTAGTTTTCCAAGATAATTATTTGTCATGGGAACTCCCTGGTATTGGCAGACCTCTTGTGTTCATGGCTTGTGAAGGACTCGTGTTCTTCCTTCTTGTTTTATTTTTTGAGTACGGAGGATTCAAATTGCTGATTAAATCGTTAAGAAGCAGCTCGAGAAAAGTGTTTGAAATGATGGAGAATGGAATGAGTGTGGCAGCAGATGATGACGTAGCGGCTGAGATGAGGAAGATTCAAAGAAACAACACTGCGAATGATGTTCTTGTTTTAGAGAATGTAACAAAATACTACGGAAGTGTGGGTATGTTTAAAGACTGTGAAAGTTACTATTCACAATTGACCTTTTTAAAGTTTTTTCTCTGTTGAATGCACCAGAAACCTTTTAATTAACTTGACTGTTCCAAGATCTCAACTCGTTTTATGATTGGCTGTCCTTGCTGATCAACGATCGCTGATCAACGATCAGTTTCGTAGGGGTTTCATGGAAACGACTTTTGTTTTGCTTCGTTTGGACTCGTAACCAGTTCTGGAAACCACACAGTTTATTCAATCAAGTACACTTTTATTGTCACCTAGGGGTCTTGTTTCAAACTGTGGGTGACAGAGACATCGAATATAGCTACGTTTACCGGCCCGGTGATGGATTTCTGATAAAAACTAGCCTAAGAGAGCAAAAATAAAGTTAGTGAACCTGAAAACCTAATCATGTGTCTTAATATCTCCGTTTTAATCTTGATAACATTAGAACCAAATAGAATCACTAAAACTACAAAGTCGTTCCAGTTTTGAGAAAAGTTTTTGTTTTCCTCGTTATCAGACAAGAGGCAAAAAGCTGTTCAAAAGAAATGCATAATTCCTTTATTATTTTCGGACCAAATTGTTTTGTGCATTCTTATATTCGTAATTATTATATTCATTGATATGTATGTCACTAATTCGTTGTTTTAGGCAAGCGATTTCTTGCCGTTGATGGCCTTTTCCTAGGCATGCCAAGGGGGGAATGCTTCGGTTTGCTCGGGTTGAATGGGGCTGGCAAAACAACGACATTTAAGATGATCACTGGAGATGAAAGTGTTTCTGATGGCTGCATTTATGTAGATGGCTACGATATTGAGCAGAATATGACCAAGGTGGGCGCTGTTTATATTGTAATATAGTTTTCAGCGGTGTTACTTTTGACAGTATTTACCAGCTGTGTATCTTCATTTTTATCATCTTTTTTGCCAAAAGAAGGGTGCACTCGACTAAGTTTTCCACCGGAATCAAAGAGTCCTGCGTTGAAGTTCGAATAAAATGGCAAATACAACGAAATTCAAGGAGGAAATCTTCTTTATATCGGTAAATAAATAATGTGCAAGTCCAATAAAAGTATGAAAGTGAAATGAGATTAACTTAAATTTTGGACTAGCAAACTTGGCTTCTTTAGATTTAATGTCTTGATCTACTGTTGCTGCAGAAGATAGAGTAAGTAACATTGCATGATTGTTTCAATTTGTTTTCGTCACGTGATACGTAATGATGAGAACTGAGTTGTTTACCGTGGTGCTGAACTGGCAAAAGCTCTGTTATTTTCACTTGTGTTTATCTACCGATATTCAAAGCATCACAGAACGTTACAATTTGAAGTATTTGACAATGAACGAAGATTGCCTTTTCGTATTTGGTGACGTAGTTTGAAATTATTTCGAACCTTCACGATTCAGTAGCTTGAATACCTCCATTTAATTCTTTACCGTGTCTGATCTGATGTGGCTTCCTTTGTCCCCTGTTAGGTGCGTCAGTGCATTGGATATTGTCCCCAGTTTGATGCTCTGATTGATCTTTTGACGGGAAGAGAACTGTTGACCATGTATGCTCGACTACGTGGCATACCAGAGAGCAGAATTCCGAAAATTGTGGAAGAATTGGCTGTTTCTTTGTCATTTGAGCAGCATATCGACAAAATATCCAAAACCTACAGGTGAGGATAGACTTACTCTTTCTTCACCTTTTTCATGGCTGCGGTAGAAAGTACTTTTAAGGCAATCTGTCTCGTTGTGGATTGGTTAACGAGAACAATAGCTGGAACGATAGCCTAAACACGATTCCAGCGCTCCGCCATATTTTTTACAATGCGATAAATTTATAGAGGACTGGAAACAATAAAAATCCCTTTGTTCTTATAATCAATCAACGTCATGACAGATTGCCTTTAACTGCGAATTTGTCATTTGATGCACGTGCTGTCAATTGTTCTGTGACTTTTGTATTCTTGTTCTCAGTGGAGGAAACAAGCGGAAGCTAAGCACTGCGCTGGCATTGGTTGGAAATCCACAAATCGTATTTTTAGACGAACCTACCTCTGGCATGGATCCTGCAGCAAGAAGAAAACTATGGAATGCATTAACCAGATTCAGAGACCAAAAGGGATCAATTGTGATAACATCGCATAGGTAGGCCTACATTAGTACACCACGTGCCTTGACATAAAAGTGTCGGTATGTGAACATAAGATATTTTCGTGAGAAGTGCAATATTTTGTTATGCAACACAATATTGACTTTGCCTCCGTAACATCTTGGCATTCATACCTGGATACTCGCTTTTTGCTATCTTAATACTGAGGATACAATCTCTGAAACTTCAAATAAGTTAAAAACGTTTCAATATTGTAACTAGCTTTGAACATATTGCACAAGTTGCTTGCCGAACCGCAATGTTTTGAGATAAATTAATAGTGCTTTTTCTTGTTTGAACTCAGACCCTGACACTTCCCTTTACCTTCTAATGCATTTCAAACTTCGATATTGAAATATCTACTAGGAATTGGTTTTTCAATGAGTGTGTGTAAATGGCGTCATTTGTCTGAACCGATTTTACCAATGCCTGTGAAGACCTTTAGAGTAAAATTTGGTCTGACTTTCCATGTGCCATTTTCGATCTGCCTCAAATCTGTCCTAGATCAGCTGACAGTGACTTGAACTTTCAGGGGAAACGAAATTTGTCCAAGCTATTTATATATGGTGGAATTAGAAAAGTTGGTTTAAATATGAAGGAGACTGTGTTTTTCTTGACTCTAGAGTTTTTTATCGTCAATTCTTTTTCTATCTCTAGCATGGAAGAATGTGAAGCACTTTGCACAAGGCTTGCAATCATGGTTAACGGACAGTTCAAGTGCCTGGGCAGTCCGCAACACCTAAAGAGCAAATTTGGCGAGGGATACACTCTACTTGCCCGAGTTGGTATGTATGGGATTGTGCACTTAAGTTTTTTTAGAAAGAACAATTGGTTTGTGCACTTAGTTCCTTTTTCTCTCTGATCTTAAGGTATTTTTCTCGATACTCTTAATGTCGATATTAAATGTCTATTTTCTCAAAGGTGGCATCAACCCTGATACAACGCCCTTGAAACAACTAATCAGTCAGAATTTTCCTGGCTCTATACTGAAAGATGAGCATCAAGGATTTATCAACTATCAGCTCAAAGATGCAACGAATTCATGGGCACGTGTGTTTGGCGTTCTCGAGAAAAACAAAGAGAGATATAACATCGAAGATTATTCAGTTAGTCAGACAACATTGGAGCAAGTGTTTCTAAATTTTGCCAGATATCAGAGAGAAGACGAGAGACAAAACCTGAATGCTTAGCAGAACATTTCTGTAGTTTTGACAACACTTTTGGGTCCTCAAGCATAACTGCTTGTAAAGATTTTGGAGCCGAGCTAGGGTAGCACTTGAACTTTAATAGGCACTAACTTCAAAGCCCAGGCACCGATTTCGGTTTTTTTACTTGGATTTGCGATTATAATCTTACACTATCATTTGCTGTTTAAAATTAGAATGTCTCTCAAAATTTATGAGGAATGAAAAACTAGCGATTGACTCAAGCAATCAACACGGCAGTAAATAATCATCGTTTTGCGAGGCCCAGCCTTTTTTATAGCAAGATATTGAGCGGAATACGACCAAGTTTAACTGTCGGGGTTAAAACGATAATTTAATGAAAAAAAACTGAAGTAAGAAAGGAATTCTAGAAATTTTCGTTGATAGTTTATTTAAATTTGTTCTACATTGCCTACCAAATGTCTTGGAACACTAAAGTCAGTTTGCAACTAAGGTCAAATTAAAAGCCATCCCCCTCTCCCACACGGAACAATGTTGGTTTACTATTAAACTGGTAAGGGAATTAGGAAGTACCCTATTTTGCGTTTCTCTTTTGATATTTGCCTAAACTATCAACATTGTTTTAGGAGGAAGGGGCTGAAGCACAATTTTTTTGTAAAAGGAATAAAAGATGTAAAATGCAACGCAAATTTCTGGGTGTTCCAATAACTTTTGGCAGGCATTGTAATGCTGCTTTAAGAATATTGGCATTAGAATCCAACGTCGACTTTTTGTACCTCAAAACCTAACATTGTCGAAATTGACGGAGCAAAATTTAGTTTTGTTGGAAACCAACCCTGATAGTTACATATTCTGTTAGTCTGTATATGAGAGCATCCCTTTTTGAATTTTATAACAGTCAATAAAAGGTATTCTTTTATGGAAAAGTATCTCTATGCTGTATATATTCATTAATCCATCAAAAAAATATAGAATATATGATTATTTTCTATGATTTATTAATTTAATAAATGTTCGTTATTTGTTGTTCATGGACTTTTTTCAAATCATCTATGATGACTTTAAGAGCGACAAAGTCTTGAATTTTGTAGGCAAAGAAAAGAACGAATCATTAGATACCCATTTTCGAGTGTTGTCCAATCCTTGACAATTGTCCAAAGCTAACTTCTAGAAAGAAAACATTTGAGCAAAGTGTAGTATTACGCAGGCTTCTGACCTCGTTAGAGTATTGTCCTCCTTCATGCAAAGAGTACCCTCAACATATTCAACGAATTCTCTTCACTGAAGCGTGCCATGCAAAGCACCCGTTCATGAAATTTCCTTCACTATGCGAGAAAACCCTTCACTAGTGCAGAAAGTACGCTTTTTTCATTTAATAAATTTCTTCACCAATGCAAGGAATCTCTTTCTCCAAGGAAGGAATTCCCTTCACTTATGCAAAATTTGGGCATCACCCTTGCATGATATGCCCTTCACTTATGCAAGGTATCTCTTTCACCCATTCAAGTATTGCCCTTCACACATGCAGGTAATTCCCTTCACCCATGCAAGTATTGCTCCTCATCTATATAAGAAATGCCCTTTACCCAGAATAGGAATCTCCCTCACCCATGCAAGGAATGTCCATTACTAATGAAAGAAATTCATTTCACACTGACATGAAATGTTTTCACCTCTTGAAATGCCCTACATACATGCTAGCAATACCTTTAACTCATGCACTGAATACAAGAATACCAGCGATCGTGCAGGTCGTACAATGCATGCAGTCATTTTAGAAAATATTTTGTATTCATTTTATAATTTGATTAAATATTTCTAGAATAACACTAATTAGCCCTCAATTTTTATAGGATTTGTTTGTAGTATTTGATAATTCACAATTAAAATTATTCAAAATGTCCTTTGATTTTAAATTTTGTTATTACTGTCATTTATAAAATTTTCAAAAAGTCTTTACCATCTTTGAGTATATCTTGCAATTTCAAATACCAAGGGAAATAACTAAATACAATAACAAGGGAAATAACACATTGAACAATGATTTCATTAGATTTAGGAAATAAAGTGCAAGTGGGTATTTTCTTGATAGGTGAATGCTTGTTGGTAAGGAGTTAAAAATTTGATCAGATTATTTAGTCACAGCACAGATACTAGAACTAGAAGTTTGAATGTAAGATTTAGTATTGTTATTAGTATTTATATTAGAACAAATATTTGTCTTAGTATTAGTGCTGGTGTAATAATTATTAGCATTAATGTTAATATTGGTATTAATATTAGTATTAGAGACAATCGTCAATACTACTGTTGATTTTAGTATTAGTGTGAATATTAGTGTAATAATTAGTATTTGTATTAATGTAAGTATCAGTCTTAGTATGTTTACTAGTATTAGTATTAGTATTAGTATTAGTATTAGTTTTAGTATTAGTATTGGTATTAGTATAAGTATTAATGTTAAATTCAGTTCAGTTCAGTTCAGTTTTAATTTTAAAATTCCACTACATACAAAAATCTTTCTAAAATACATACAACTAGCTAGAATAACAAATTAAAACAGATGACAAAAAATGACAAATTTTACAAGAAGATTACATAGAATTTCGTATGGAGAGGAATTTCTTAAGGAGGAGCTCTCTCAGTAGGTAGACTAATCGAGGAGAGAGCACCCCCTAAGCTAAAAACTTATCATTCAATTCATGAAATCTTCTAGTGATTCGATTGATCAATGTAAGGAAGAATTATCTTATCAAGATATTCAGAATTGGTACTTAGTTGAGAACAGATGCAATTTCAAATCACGACGGAAAATCACTACAGAAGTAGATTGTTTAATATTGGATGGAATGTCGTTCCAGGATTTAGCGCCTGCATATTTAATAGATCGTAAGCTATATTGCAAAGTATTCTTGCGCGTCTTAAAAATATCACCTTCACACAAAATGTTAGTGTGAGTGTTTCTATTTATATAAGTATTAGTATAAAAGTTAGTAGTAGTATTGAACTAGTAGTATGAATGTAAGTTTTAGTATTGTTTTTAGTATCTATATTAGAACAAATATTTGTCTTAGTATTAGTGCTGGTATAATAAAATATTAGTGTAAATATTAGTACTTCAGTCAGTATCAGTCTTAGTATTTTTATTAGTATTGATATCAGTATTAATGTTAGTGTTACTATTTATATAAGTATTAGTATAAAAGTTAGTAGTAGTATTGATATCCGTATTAGTATTAGTATAAGCAAGAGCATTAGCATCGGTATCATTACTTAGTTTAATATTAGTGCACGACTGTTATTGCAAGTGATAAAATAGTTATTTTGGTTTTGTATTTTATTAGTTTGGCTTTTAAAAAGATTTAAGACGATTTGAATAAGATGCTAGAAAAGGGGAAACGTAGAAAAGAAAACTTGAATTTTGAATTTTTTTAAGATTGCTATTTGTCGGTCCACTGAATAATTTTCGATTCAATAAAGGCAGTGTTGTGCATTATTGATGTGTAGTTTTTAAATGCTAAAAGCATTTAATATTACATAAGAAGAGGTTAAATATCTCCTGAATTGTTGTGAAAAATCAAATTCAGACACTAAGTCAGATTCAGAACTTTTGGGAAAACAGCAGATTTTTTTGTTGAAAATGTAACGTAATAAATTTTTTTTGCAATTCAAGTATCTAGGCCGAGATGGCCCTTAACCGCTTACAGTACTACAGCGAATTACAATATTACAATTACAATTTTTAATCTACGCATCAATAACAAAACAGCTATGGCGAATACAAAGCTAAATTTTCAGCAAAAGCTACTAAACTAAAAAATAATTAACTGTTAGTCTAAAATGCTTGTGGGGTCGCTTAGAAATTTTGATCTTTTTTCAAAGGACTTTTTGCAAAAATTCCTTAAAAGCTTTGTTGTAATATAATCTTGGCTCATTAACCAAATAAGCCTGGAAAAAGGAGCATTTTTCAAGTAAAGCGTTCTTGCTGTAAAACATTGAATGTAAACATAAATAAATTTTGCTCAGAAACTAAGGCAAAAGCATGACAAAATGAGCAATATTTGGGTATTGTTTACGAAGATAATAGGAAGTCGACTAGAATCAGGAGAATCCCACAGAGGTATAACGCTGGTAGTGAACGCCTGCACCCAGTTCCCTAAGGACCTATCTTTGACACAAAGAAGCATGCTAAAGACAGTGGAGGGAGAATTTAGTTTTTGAGAGCGAAAAGTAAAACGTTACAAAAGGGACGCGTCCGCAAGGAAGACTAAAGCTAGGCCTAGCCTAGAGTAGCCGGGCCTAAATGAAAGTCGACATGTTCTTCTTTATCAAGTGAGAATGTTTATTCATATTTATTGAGTTCAAGCTAAAGAAAACAAACCATGGCAGTGAAAACAGTTGTTGACAATGCATTTGAGTTTGCAACTTTATAAATCTACGAAATATATCTTGCTGGCTTGTTGTGTTTATGGGCTGCACATTATTTCCATTTCAGGTATAGCTTTTATGGCGCATAAAATTTCAAATATGCTAAGACAAGGCTAATTCTGACCTTAAACACTGTTAAACATCAGTATAATGTATAAAAGTAACTCCGTTTTAAATTTTGGAAACAGGAGAATTTTTGCTGGAATAATGTAAGGCAATAGGCTTGGCATGGATTGCAATTCTTAAGTATAGCTGTTTTGACGTATGATATCTGAACTAAATTTAGAAAAGATTAATTGGATTCTCGATTGTTATTAAACATCAGTTTTGGCCAAAAACTATTTAATTAGTTTTGGCTGAAAATTATAGATTTTTGCATTAAATGCAATTTAATAGGGTTGGTAGAATGAGCAATTTTTGCATAAAGCATTCATTGATAAGAAAATTTAATATATCCCCAGATAAAGTTGATTTCGACCTTAGAATTTCAGGCCTAAAATTAACTTTCTTTTGTGGCGGTGAAACAACAGATTTTTTGCTAAGAAAGGAAAGTATTATCCTTGGCAAAACAAGCTGTTTTTGAGTAATACATCTTTGACATAAACAATTTAAGATACTGCCAGATAAAGTTTATTGTAATCTTTAATGTTGTTTAATGTCAGTTAGATTTAAGTCTAAGATAAACCTACTTTTGAGTCTTGGAAACAGAAAATATTTGTTCAAAAGTCTGTTTATAGGTTGACAAAATGAGAATTTTTTAGTAAAGCACTTATGACGTTAAACATTTAATATTACTTCAGATAAAGTTTAGTGAGATCTTAAATGCTGTCAAATATAGTTTCAGGCTTTAATCTAACTTTTTCGTAATCTTTGAAAGAAAAAATATTTCGCGCAAAGATTTAAGCTTTGCAAAATGAGCACTTTTTGAGCTAAGCATTATTGCCAAAAATTATTTATTATAAACTTAGACAAAATGGCTTTGGAAAAAGCAATCATTTTACAACATATTGGCTAGAAGCTTTTTCGTCTGACACTCCTCAGAGCATAGAATGTCAGAATAAGGGTCCGAAAGAACACGATGAAAAATATATACCCAGTTGTGGATCGAAATAGGCCAATTAGAAAAACGCAAGCACAAGACCAAACAGTGCCCCGTGCCTAAAGAAAAATTACCACTGGAGTCCAAGAGAGAAAAACAACTCCTTCTGTCTACACAATGACGGCTTTTTCGTTTGTATGTAGATTGATTCCAAAACTGCTAGATGGAAAGACGACCGGGCTCTGCCAATTTTCTGAAACATATCGTCATTATAGAGTTTTGCACAATCTGGGTTGTCTAAAAGATGTTTAGCGATGGCAAAATCCCTTGTTTTAACAGTGTTTCTAGACCTACAAGATCGAGGAAGCTGTTCCCTTTGAGGGGCAGTTTTGTTTCTTATGTTGAAAGGAACGTGCTGTTTTATCCTATCCCCCAATCTTTGAGTTGTGCATACTACGTAGCCAGAATCACACTGGCACGTAAAATTATAAATAAAGGAAATTTTTTGGTTGGTAGGAACGCAATCCATTTGAATGGATGGAAGGGCTCTCCTAGTGCTATAAACAATACGAGGATTGACAGCAAAGAAACATTTAGATAAGGCTTGCCCAATTTGACTCTCGAATCGCAAGGAAGTGTTACCAATCCATGGCAGTTTCAAATAAACTGGGCACTTTTGCAGACCAAACTTTTAAACAGCCGAAAAACTTGCGATCTTCTTCTTAGTATAAGATAAAATGACGTCTTCAGGATAGCCGTTGTCCAAGAAGATCGTTTTGAGTTTTTCCAGTTCAGCGTGCAGTTTAGATTTCGAGCAGATCATCAGTGCCCTATGTACTAAAGTTTTGACAAGGTTGACTTTGTGTTGTTTTGGGCTAAATGAATTCTTGCGTATGTACTCACCGGCAGTGGTGGTGCTAGAAATTCTCCGACGGAGGGGTTTAACATTCCGACAGGGGGGCTAGGCAATCAGATAAACAATGAGATTATGACAAAATATGAATTCAACAAACAAAAAAGAGCAGCTCTTTAGAGCGGAATTATTACTTTTTTGTGGAGGACTCGCTTTTTCAACAAAATGTTCCTAAAAGAAAAAATAAGTCTTTTGTAGATCTTTTTCAGTGATTTTTCAATATTCTCAACGCTCTAAACTTTTCTGGGTAAAAAAACGTCATTTAATCATTAAACAAAATAGGGACCAATTTTGCTTATGAAGGCTAAGTCTTTGCTAGCTTGCAGTTGCTCCTTTCGCAATAAATAAGTACACGAAAGCTACTACCTGAGGCGGCACCGTGGTTGCCGCAGAGGGTAAGGAAATTTTCGAATTTTGATGATTCCAGTTAGCTGGAAGATGTCTCATTGGAGCAATTTTTCTACCTTTGCAATACAACATTACTCTTAGCGTTAATATCTACAGGCGAAACGCTATTCTCGTCATTCGCGCACCCAACCCTGAAACATTGTAATGTGGAGTTCGGTTCTCACTGGCTTGGGTTTGCCATTTAACAGTTAAAATATACAATTAACAGTTTCCATACTTGTTTTAGTTCTTTAACTTTTGAAATTATGTCCCAGTTGTTTTCAAGAATTTTACTTATATTGATAATCCGATTGCCGTTTTGTATGCCCTAAGAGAGGGCTGAGTTTCCCGATATGGTATGTAAATTACTTGGGGGTTCCCTGTTTGTACATTTATGCTCAGTGGGATTTCCGTAATCGTAACCGTTACTCCTTCTTTTTCTTACAAACTTTACAAACGGTGGTAAATTCTTGCTCCGACAAAATTATAGATTTTCTTCCTATATCTTCCGACGGGTGGGCTAATCAACTCCGACGGGGTGGGGGGGGCTGTAGCCCCCTGCTCCCCTCTGGCGCCATCACCGTTGACCGGTAAAAGTACGCTTGCGATATACACTGGTAAGAAATCCAGTGGTAGACTTTTCGACCAAAACATCTAAAAATGGCAAGGAATCATTTTCTTCCTTTTCAAACGTAAACTGGAGGGCTGGGTGTAGGCTATTAAGGTGTTTTAGAACAATATGACACTCAGCACCAAATATATCAAATATCAAAATATCACACTTAGACAAAAGTTAAAATTGTCGCTAAATGCTGTCAAATATCAGTTTCAGGCTTAAAACTAGCTTACTTACGTGTATTGGGAAGAACAGATTCTTTGTTGAAAAGTTGGGAACTAGGCTTTGCACAATGAAAGCTGCTCGTAAAAGGTAATTTACCCGAATCTTATAAATACGTTGTTTTAAATGCAAGTTCAGGGCCCTCTGTATGTCTTAGTTTTAATGCTTGAAGAAATGTGTCAAACTTCAGTTAAATTTTAACATGCATTTAAGCTTTTAGAGCTCTGTCCATACGGCATCTAGCAGCCCATGACATACTGGTAAACAGTAATTTTTATAAATTTACATTAACATAAGAGTAAATATAATCTTGTGTTGGAAACAAATAGCATTGATGGTTTTGGACATTGAATGATTATTAAACATGCTTGCAATTCGTAATATTATCGTTCTGTTGGAAAAGGGCCATTTTGAGAGAACAAAGAGCGTGGAAAAGATTTTGCGATTGCTCCCCCCCCCCCCCAAAAAAGCCAAGTGGGTGGCACCACCATTGATAGAGTTGTTTCTTAGTAATCTTAAAATACTTACATAAAATTCTGAATCGAATTTCTATTTGAATTAACAGAAAAGATTTCCCATTGAAAATGTGTTTAACATAAAACTTGCCGAGTCATTGTAATATGAAATGTATACATGAAATATACGTTCAAACCTTGTCAAAATTTGATAACGGGCTTAAATGTACTGTGTTTTACGATAAAATCTGATCTTTTCACAGTCTTAAGATTCAAATGTTCTCAAATTACGAAGATCTTAGCAAGAGCAGTTCTTCGAAATAACGAAAGAATGTTGCACAATAACTGAAAAACATGATCCAAAAGAATAATATGACACTGTGTATTTCTGGCATTACCCTCATTCAAAGGAGGGGAATTCCCAGTGTTTGCCTGTATGACAATAGAGTACGAAGTGATGACGTCACAAAAATATATTTTTAGAATTTTTCACTTTTGATCCCATAACTTGAAAGAGAATCACGAAATACCTCTAAATTTGCAAAATCAGTTGATTTTGTTACAAATTGGCTGAGAAATGGCAATATGAGCACAGGCTCTTGCCCCATCAAACCTCTGTACTTGACTTTATGACCAGAATAACAGTAATCCGTTAGCAAACTTGAATTGGCCTTTTCTCGCCCAATTTGCAACATATTTAACAGTTTTTGCATATTGAGAAGTATTTTATGCCGTTCTTTCAGATTATGTGGCCAAATTTAAGAAATTCTAAAAATATATTTTGGATGACGTCACACTTCGGTACTCTATCACATAGAGGCATAGATATTTTCACGCATATGTGGCTTATACTGTAGAATATTGGAATAGCAAAGGACGCTATTCTAATTTATAAAATTCGGACATTTCGAGGTAACTTTTTTAGAAACAAAACAATAATTTCAAACTGAAAAGAAGCTATTTGCAACCGATTTGAGGTGGTTTTGTTCAAAGAAAAGAAATTGATAAATATTGATTAAAAGTACAAAAATACAAGAGGAATATTGCTCTGTGTTTGCCTATAGAAGTTGCTTGAGGAAAACAGTCAAAGAATCTCTTTAGAATCGGCAGTCTAGGCCTATCTCATTTGTGCCAATAAATATTTTCATAGCATAAACCCTGCCCAGACCCTAGTAAATTCAACCCGAATTCTAGCATGACAAGGGCGTTACGTGGACAGTGAAAAGCCGGTTTTTCAATTTCAGGTTTAGCAATTACGAGATGTGGCCCAATTTGCAAACTGACGTAAAGAAAAATTTTGATACCCATAAAAAATTGGCCAAAGCAAGGCATGAAGTATGTAGCAAAATTCTTTCACCGTTTTTAACATTGGGAAAACCACTCAGTAGTTCAAGCGAATGAGCATCAAACAGATACTTCAGAAATGGCTGCAATGAGGAAAGTTATTTCATCTTGATAATACCGATTCAGAGAAGGATAAATGGTCGAGGTTTTCCTAGAACTAGGAAACAATTATGAGACGATTATGACAAAAGTAATTTGAAACCTGAAAGTTGTTGCAAGGTTTTCCAACTGTTTTTGAAATCATTTGATAATTTAAATTAGTTAATTCTGAGATAGATTCCTGGGTATAGAAATCGTTTATAATCCGTAGAAAGGGCAGTATATGTCAAGAAAGTTTTGATGGTAGGTCTTAATCACATCGCTGGTAGTGATTCAAGCAAAATAAGCAGGTTTACGTTGGTGGCATAACTAAATTTTAGGTCTTTCGTTTCAATATGACTTTTGTTTTGTTGTGCTTTTTCTCGGTTTTCTGTTTTGCTATCTATCTTTCGATTGCCATCTTCTAAACCAAAGCTAGCCATTTGCAAACAACAAGTGAAAAAGAGAGATTTTGGAATTGTAGCAATTTGGACTAAACGAAAATTATACCGAAATTGCTCGACAACGAGACAAAATGATCTCTAAATATTTTAAAACTAAACATTTTAGTGTGCTTGCAATAGTTGTTGAACCAGCCCACAAAAATTGGAATAATTTCCAAACATTGAAAATCCCTGTAATCGAAACGGTGCCATATCACATGATAACTCTATGCAAAATAGACGATTTGATAAAAACCTTGGCTTTATTGCGCAACTAGGAAACCCAATCAAGAAAAACTGCAGAAAAGCCCAGGAGGAGCTTTTAAAGGATTGTGAGGAATTTTGAACCGTGGAATGGATCTGCAACTTATGATAACAAGACTTCGTGATTACACCCTCCTGAATGGTGATGAAATGCGTTGAAATACGCTATATAAAAACCAGCATGTAGAAACAATATTAAGTAAATAATTGTAGAAAAGAACAACATTAAGAACATTTGAACCCCAGATCATCCAGAAAACAAGAGCACTGAGCCACAGCAAAACGTATCTGGTTCTTATAAAAAAAATATTGCATAAACAGATCTAGAGAAACCAATAAACAATTACTGAAAAATTAAACGCTTATTCCTGTTAAAACATACCTGTAAAGAGGAAATGGAAAATACTAAGATTTCTATCTTTGAGCAAGCATTGAATGTTAGATTTTAATTTAAGACAAGAAATATTAGAATGGAAAGAGATAACAGAAAACAAGCTTTTTGTTGGGAAACTAGCATTGAGACAGTCATCCGATAGTTCGAAGGGGAAAAGCAGAGAATGTGCTAAGAGATCTTACGCATAAATTACCAGGTTCTATCCATCGCGGTTGTCAAATCGTTTTTTATTATTTTCATAACATGACTTCTTTTCCGCAAACAGCCCCCGAAAAAAAGGTTTCTCAAGCACCCTTGAAACATGAGTTTTGTTCCTTGTAAAGAAAGATTGTACTTTGATCGATTTCCTTCAATTGGATTCCCCTATTAAGAGTTTCGAAGGGGAAAAACAGAGCAAGCACGATTTCCCCTACATCGAAGATCCTGTATAAATAGCGAGCAAGGAACACAGTATCGCACAATTCATTGGCGAGTGGCAGAACACGGTGAGTGGTGAACTTTAATGCGTGTTTTCTTGAATTTTATTCTTTACTAGCTAAAAGTTATATTAATCTTGATTGGTATTAAAACCACATAATTTATCAGGACACGCGGTCAGAATGAGTTCTATGGCACCACAATACAAATAATCCCTTGCATCTTTTTTATCAATGGGTTCTTGTTGCAGTCGTTTCAATTGTATTTGTTGTGAGTTCACGTTCATGATCAGATGTATTTCCAACTCTTCATGATTGAGGAATGAAACAAAGAATAAGTTAGAAATATTTTATAAACTATCAGATAGCCCATGTTCTTTTCATTGTAATCTGTTTTAAATAGTTCCATACAGAACACCTGTATTGAAACTCTTGAGCGACCGGATCAATTCGCCATCTTCTTCCTTGCTGCAACTAAAACATCAGATCGAAGAAAACAATAACTATCCCTTTAGCTCTACGCATATAAATTATTCATCATTTTACAAATGAGCATCAGATTCGTTGGATATGTAGCAGAGAAAAACTATTTGTTTGCCAATCAGCGAAGAGCCAGTTTTACAAGGACATGAAAAGTTTTCTTTGTTTGCAGATCAACAAATTTCAGCGAGCAATTTCGTGTGTATTGCTTTTTATCAACTGACACCTGCAGCTTGTGGCTGTTGAATGAATATTATATAAATGAGGTTAATAAGGGCCTTTGGTGCTCCTATTCTTAATCTGCATTGTACACTACAAACTACGTGCTTTAGGCCCGTTTGTTTTTAGTAAACACTTCATGGACTGGTTGATATTTTGCTTTCAGTGTTAATCTTGCATATATTTTACAGGAAGACGATATAAGAAGTTTGGATCTCCACTGCGACAAACCTAACGTAAAATGCAGACCACGGGTAAGTTGATTCAGAATTCAGAACAAGATCTGCCTAAAGAAATTCCTATAAAATAATGAACAATATGATGTGGAGAACAATATCAGGTTCTAAGAGATTAATATAGCATTTGACGATTCTGTGTGGTTTCCTGTGCAGTCCACTCGCGGTCACACAACCATAGTCGTTGTTATTTTCTCTTTATTAATTTCAGGAGCTTTGGCACTCTCATCGTTTAGAAACAGTGACATATGCATTAAGGTTGTCACGTTGCGTAGACACAAGATAACTGCAAATTCGATAATTGACAAAATTCAAGAGTAAACGAAAGAAAATTATATGTAGAGTGGAAAATTGTCCACCATCGCGAACTCCGGTTTGAAAATGCCTGCTTTTTTAAAATACTATTGAGTTATAAATGATTTGGTGAGTAAAAGGAAGTTATATCGTTAATGGGTTATTTTACACCGAGTTGGTTTCAAGGCTAGATTTAGTACCAACGTAAAATTCTCAGATGTACAATAAATTATCTGGTGCTTTTAAGAGAGCCATGCCTGGGATTGTCAGCTGGGATAATGGATGGGATTATAAAGCCAGGCAAAACAACGTATTCAAATACTCAGTAGATGTGTCTGAAAAGACACGATAAAACAGGAAAAAATAGCAGCACCAACTTTAATAATAATAGCTAATTGTGATTGGAGGGTTGAAAATAGTAAGTGAAAATTTTGAGGAGTACAAAGGACAATATGCAAATAATTAAAACTGCTTTTGCAGACGAAGACATTTTGTTTCACACTTGATACCTGGCAAGGATCAAGGTCGCCGAAAGGTTTCGGTGACCCTGGGGCAAAAAAGACACAAAGCCCCTGCGAGAGAAGCAAACAGGAAGTTTTGCAACCACAACGATGTCATTTTCTTGATAATCGATGCCATTTTAGAGGAGGAAGATGCTGCCCTTTCAGTTGCTTCAGTTCAGTACTCTGTTAGAAAGAAATAAAGCTCAACCAAGCAATTATTGAGGGGGGCTGAAACTTCCTAGTCTCTCTTTAGACCGTCTTTTTAATGGAACTTCCTTCATTTTATACCTTCATAGTGAGGTATAAAAAATTCTTTTATTTGCAAATTCCGTTTAATAAAAGATCAAAATATTGAAAACATGGATTTTTGTTTTCCTGGAACTGAAACGGAAGTGTTAGCGTTTGCAAAGCATAGCAAGGCTTTGAAATGTGTGAAGGTTTAGCAACGAAAGCAAACCTACAACCTTGTAAAGTTCTTGATCCAGTCATTGTCAAGAAAAAACGAAATCTTCGTTACAGATCAAGAATTCGAAATTCTTGTTTCAACAAGTGGAAAATTTGCAGCTGGGACGGATGCTAAAGTGTTCATCAAACTCTTTGGATCAGATGGAGAAAGTGATGAAATTGAACTTATAGATAACACGAAAGGGAAGAGGCTTTTCGAAGCTGGAAGGTGTGTATTAAAAAACTTCTTGTTATAGCATTTTTTTCGTGCTGGGCTAAATTGTCTGTTGATTGCGGAAACATTCTTTGCATTGAAGGAGTTTGTTCCATTCATTAACTGTGCTTGCGCCCTAGATAACTCCATAAAACAATGGAACTTCATAAAGTTTAGCATGGCAAATGAGCGGTGTTTAACCCATGCCTGTACTTAATCCATGTTGTAAGGCAATTAAATGGTCTTAGCTGATAGAAAGAAGAATCGCAAACAACAGTTCGAAGGGGTATGACAAATGCAACATGCCAAAATATAATGCCCGTTGTCTCAGGCAATCGTAAAATTCCTTTAAGCTTTATTTCGAAGAAAATTTTACAGAAAAGCCGTCAATTAAAAATCCGGTTAAACTCTAATTATGAGCAAAATGTTTTAAGATATGTGCACCATGTACTAAAGGTTTGTTACTTGTACAATCTCACAGCCAATTTCTTGCTTTCTCTTATAACGTGTTCTCTCAAAAACAAAAACGGGTAGCATTATATACCCTGGGTGCCAGAGAGGGTCGGTGAATTCCACTGTCTTTGGCCCACTCTGAAGGCTCCTGTACCCAAGGTAGGTATTATAGAGCCACTGGCGATAGTCAATCACTGTCAAATTCAGCCATCCACCTCTCCAACTCAAAACAATATTGCTTTACTGCAAAATGACGTAAGAGATTACAAAGTATGCTTTTCAATGTAGCTTGTGCGGCTTTTGCCTTTTAAAAGAAGTAAATAGTTTAGAAAGAAGAGCAGTTCTGGGAAGCGTTGTATGTCTGCCAACGAAACATACGGCTCTCAACAGGGGACAAAAATTTTAACAGGAAGTTCGCAAGAGCATCGCACCAGAAATGCAAACTTTATCCAGAAAAGTAACATTAAAAGCAACTTTGATACAGACAATAATAAGCAAAGACAAAAAAAGGCAGAGGATATATATCATATTATAGAAAATACTTAAGCTATTCGGCTACTTAGTTACTTTAAGCAAATGAAAAAGTTATTCCGAGAAAAATAAAATCATTAGATATCACAAAACAATGACTACTGGCATATCAAAATACCTTTGAAGCCAAGGACAAAATATAGCTAAATCTTGTAAATACCTTGAATATCTTATGTGAATTATTTTAAAAGATAATATGACGCGATTATGAAGATGAAATGGAGTTTTTAATGCAGTACAGAATAGGTGCAGTACTTTGTTGTTCTCTCTCGTAGCGATGACAAATTTACTGTCAAAGTTGGCAAGGCAATCGGGATCATTACAAAGATAGCTGTTCGACACGACGATTCCGGGCACTTTTCGGGATGGCATTTGAACAAGGTAACAACACGACTGTCTTTGTGCATTATGATTGCCCTTACTGGTGCCGTAATGTTCTCGTCATAATCAAAATTTTGTATCTAGATCTTTCCCTTGTAAAGAATTCTATTGACACCTCTTCATCAGGTTACTATCAAAGACATAACAACGAGCAGAAACTACAACTTTCACTGCAACAGATGGCTAGCAAAGGACGAAGGCGATAAAAAGATTGCAATTGAGATCGAAAACCTAGGTAAAGTGTCCTTATTGTAGTAACAACTGCTTCTTAGATAGATAGATATATAAATATATATATAGACGAGTTGAATGTTTCAGCGCCAAGTTGTCTGATGAGGTACGTGCGAATATTCAACAAGTATGTTGACACTGAATCACTCGGTCCTTAAAGCTAGGTGTCATACCTATATGCATTACACGTCCACAGAAAATCAATCTAAGTAGAGATAGAAATTCGGTTTGCTTTTAATAACTTGTATTAAAATGATTAGAATCAAGAGAAATGTCATTTATATAAGAAGTCCTGCTCCTGTTTTAGCCCTGCAGATCGTCAAAGTTGATCAGAAAGATGAGAAAAACAGGCCTCTGCATAACACCATCAAGTTTATTTCAAAGCAGCTCATTGTTCGAAGAGGACAAACCTTCTTTATAGACGTTCATTTGACTAGGCCGTACAAACCAGAAGAAGATAACTTCTACATCTCGCTAAAGACTGGTAATAAGCCAAGAGAATTCGATAAATCGTTTGTGCATATTCCCAAAGTCGAAGAATTTGATGCATTAAATCAGAAATGGGCCTACAAAGTAATTGGCATGAAAGAAAACATTCTGAACTTGGAGGTCAACTGTCCGGTAGATGCACTGCCAGCCAAATATGAAATTGCATTTGAGGACGACGATTATATACTCTATCAACATCCAAATTCGTTGTTCATCTTGTTCAACCCATGGAACAAAGGTATGTACGAGTATCAGGATAAACGAAGCAGTGAAGTACGGAAATAAGTTGAATGTCGACGATTATGCTTCAAATAAAAATACATCATTTTAAATCTTATGGGTATTCGTAAAGAATGATGGCACAACTTTTCTTGCATTTCATAGAAGGCATTTTATAAATAAAGCTATTCACATTTTTACAACAATTTATATTATAAAATCTTGAATCTTCTAAGGTGATTACTTAATAAATCTCCAAAAAAATTTATCCGACATTAATTCTCTGTGGAGATCCGAGCCACTTTAGTATTTCTATGCTTCTTCGTGCTATTTTAAATATAACTGTTATTTTGACTTGAACATGACCTTATCATAGCTTTTTGATTGGGTAAGTTCGGAGGCTCATGTGGCTAAATCCCATGCAAGTACTAATAGATTCAAATGAATTTTTACAAGTAGAACCATTTCATAATATTTTCTCAGATATTATCCATAACCTCAAAGTTTATTTTCATGACGTCATCACCAGTCAACTTACCCACAACTATATCTGTTTTTACAGCTGACGATGTTTTCATGAAGGACGACGAGGACAGAAGGGAATACGTTCTTCGCCAACACGGAGTTATCTACACTGGAAGCAGCAAGTACCAAAGTGGAAAGGACTGGTACTTCGGCCAGGTAAGATGGTGAGGTACAAGGATTCTATCAGGGACCGCAGAAGCTTGAGGTTGCTAGAGCCTTAAACCGGACCAGGGGGCATTGGGACCAGGGGGCATTGGGACCAGGGGGCATTGGGACCAGGGGGCATTGGGACCAGGGGGCATATGCTTCGTGTTTCTGGGATAACAGTAACCCTGCAAGTCAGTAAGAACATATATGGCAAAGTTCTTTAAAGACTTATTGCTAACAATGGGCCTTTGCGAGCGTGGCGACGGTCCAAACAATGGCAGTAAGCTTCTACGGATTAACCAAATTTGATTTCAGACAGTCTAAAAATGCATTATGGGATGCTTGCGTAGCGCAATGGCTCATTGTTAGCAATGAGTCTTTAAGCTGCAAGTAGATTTGTGACGCTCAAAAATGTCAAGAAACTGAAGTTGCATACCCCAAAGCTCACCTTGCGTCCATTGTCAAGACAGAGAGAAGATGGAAATTGTTCTGTTTGAATATATTACTAATGTAATAGTAACTAAATATTCTTCTTTTTTAAATTTTCACGATTTAGAAGATTTTCACGGTTTAATGTAGAATAAATGCTACAGAAAATTTAGAGATTGACGTTCTAGGAAATCAGTAAGTTAAAATCCTGTCGCAAAATGTTTACAAGCAAAAGCTTTTTCTCGCTACAGTTTGAAGACGTATCCCTCGAGTGCACGTTCTATTTGCTGAGTCTGACGAAACCATCGGGTAGAGACAGTGTAATTGAAGTTACCAGAAGGATGTCATCGCTGGTAAGCCATGTCTTTTGCTTTTGCTTGTGCCACGGGATTCGTAAATCAGAACTGCATCGCATAGATATCATGGCATTCGTAAATTAGAACTGCGTCGTAGAAATATCGTGAAGTCAAAGTCAACGTAAGCAGCGACCCGCAGATTCCTTTGATTCAAAGTTCAATAATGGGCACATTTGTGTTTGGTTGCCTTCAAGAATACTCGCAAATTTCTCCGAGAAAAGAAAATTTTCCAATCTTATAGGTCTCAACCTTGACAACTTAATCTTGTCGTTTCACTTTTTTACGACTGTTTTAAATGCATACAACTGTGTTTGTTTACATGATCTTGTTCAAGTCAGTGTAATTTTCTAGAATGTTTCATTTGTATGCTTGATGGAACAGTAGGTTTATCATTTCAATAAGGGCAAGATTGACTATATTTTGACAGAAGTGGGAGGCTATTAATCCCAATGTCCTCGTTGGATCCACTGCTAGGCTTGAAGTCAGTCGAGGAGGTTCCTCTAAACTGAACTTCCCTTGTCGAAAGATTTGTAAAACTTCCCAAAAGGCTCTCTTTTTATGCTGCAAGTAATTATATATCTCCCATGGAGTGACATTTCATTTACTGTTTCATATAAACAGAAAATTGATTTACACTTAATTTTGAATGGTATGTTGCTGTTATGATCTGTCTAACTACCCTCGTAGGTAAACAGCTGCGACAATAGAGGTTTGCTGGTTGGGAACTGGTCAGGTGACTACGAAGGCGGAAAATCGCCGCTCTATTGGACAAGCAGCCCACCAATATTTGAAGAATACATGAAAGAAAAGAAGTCAGTCAAATTTGGTCAATGCTGGGTTTTCAGCGCACTTCTCACAACAGGTTTTTCATTTCCTGGGTTTTCTTTTATGCAACTTAGTGTATTTATAAATAAATGATTCCACGTGCTTTAAAGGAAATAATTGCAAGATTTGGTTGCTAGGACCAGGGATGTTGCGAGATGTTGTGCTCAAGGGATTTTGTCCAGGTTCAACTTGCGGTCAAAGTGGGTAGGCTAGGTCAGCTTTAGGAACTCATTCAGTGTAACTTCACAGCTGAACTCTGGAATGGGGCGAGACCAGTCTACAGCCAGCTGTTTGAGGGTCAGCGGTTTTGGTATTCCATCCTTCAGGCAAAACTCCTCGCTTTTGAACGACATTTTTATCGAATGTCTCAACCACAAAGCCCCTTGAACCCAGTAGAAAAGGCCAAACTACCAAGCAATGAAATTCTAATCACACTTCTTCTGTTTAGTGTTGCGAACTCTCGGGATTCCATGCCGCTCAGTGACAAACTTCAACTCGGCACATGATACCAATGCCAACGTCAGCAAAGATATTTACTTGGACGAAGACGGCAAACAGATTGATGGCATGACTTCAGACAGTATTTGGTATGTATTGCTTAGATAAATGATGTGAAAAATACGAGTTAACTGTAATGACGGCCATTCGTGAAGGTAGTGATTGTTTTTCTAAAAAAATTCTGTAGAGGCAACAGTGTTATGTCACAAATCACTGCAGAAACAGATTCCAAACTGTCTATTTCCCGCTTCTATTGCAAATGGATTGGCTCCAGGGGGCATTTGCCCCTCGTTTCCTTTTCTAATAGCCCCCAATATATACAGCGCACAAGAACCGGAATGTGCAGACTTCAAATATTCAACCTCATAAAGACATAATAACCCAAAAACTTTTTCTCGAAGATTGTTGGAGAGAGTGAAATAAAAATTTATACTCGTTACAAGCAAACATTCATACCAGTCTCACAAAATTATCAGTATGATCAGAAATTAAGCTATTTCAAAACTTTGCTAAGAGGCAAGAGAACCAAATCGGCCACATGAAGAAAAATTGCAAGAGGCAAACCAAATATTGATTTTCACTAAAAATGACAAGTTCCATAGACTAACAAAGAAACATCCCAACAGGAACTTCCATTGCTGGAACGATGCATGGATGGCAAGGCCAGATCTCAAGCCTGGGTATGGAGGATGGCAAGCAGTTGATGCAACTCCACAAGAAAGGAGCGAAGGTAATTTTTTGTATTACCTGTCTTGAAGCGGGAGCAGACAGAACTTTTCTAGCCTTTTGCAAGGAAGACAGACCAAAAGGCCCCTGCAAAACGTTCTGGCAAATCCGATTTAAAAGATTGAGCCTGGAGATCAATGAGGCATTTACTGTATAATCAGTGGCGTACCCAAGGGGGGGGGAATAAAGGGGTTCGGTCCCCCTAAAATATGATCCTCGAGATTTGTCTAAAAACGATGTAAAACTCATTGGGGGGGGGGGGGGGGGGGTGTAGTATACTGTATGCTTGTGTCAATAACATTTTTAAAATACTTTGTTATTTACCGTAGCTAACATGAATCAAATAATGGGGGAAAATTTTGCAGGAAGGGCGTTTCCCCGCATTTGCGAGTGTTTGAAGGGCGTGGTTCAAAAAAATTTCGGGGGGTTGCGCCCCAGATCCCCTCACTACTGCACCCCTGAGTACGCCACTGTGTATGATTATTGTGTAAACCAACATTAAATAAAGTGAATAAAAGAAGAATAGAGCGTAGAAATTAAAACGGTGGATACGTCACACTTAGTGGGAATAGGCTTTGAACTTGGAATAAAACAGCGTCTATGAAAACTTAATCACAGGCAAGCTAATGCCAAAATACAAGTCATTAAATGATTTGCCTTGATCAAACCAAGTCCATGTTTATAGATAACATTTTATCCAGCTTGGATTCTAAATCGTTAGTTTGGCCACGAAAACCAATCCTTTTCGTTTCTAGTATTTTCTTAAAAACAGAGAAAAATTGGTCTCGAAATGCACACAAAATTAAACTGTAAAATTCTAGCAGGACATACTTCTACATAGCACGGTTAAACCTTTATGTAAGTATTATCATATGAAGATTTACAACCTCTTGAACATCGAGAATTTGATTAAAAAAATGTATCATGCATATTTCAAGGCAAATATCAATGTGGACCATGCAGTCTTAAAGCGATCAAAGAAGGCGAGGTAGATTTCCCTCACGATGGCAAATTCATTTTGGCTGAAGTGAATAGTGACGTGCTATATCATCAGAAGGACGAGAATGGCAAATGGGAAGTGGTGCGTGCAAACAGAACCCACGTTGGTAAGACTTGGCTTTGTCTAGATTCGATTACCTGAAAACGTAAATCACTGCTGCCTAAAATACATATTTATTTATGGAATGTTTTACATACTTTTCCTTGATCTTCTGCCTTGGCCTATTCTCAATAGAACAAAACATCAGTCTCTTTGTAGTAATTGTCTAAAAATATATAAACTGCTAACCCCAATGCTCAAAAGAGACCTCGCGCATCCATCTTTGAAGTCAATCCCAACACATCATTCTTGAGAACCACGAATGTATGGTACCTTCATAGACTACGCCAAATTTTGGGGTGAAAATTTCGAGCTTTGTATTAACGTACCGATAAAGACGTCATCAAAATATGTTTTTAGAATTGTTCAATTTTGACCAGATGAGCAGAAATAACCATGAAAAGCCTCTAAATGTGCGACATATTTTCTGAGATATTGCCAATGAAAGGTTTGAAATTTGCTGCCGGATTACTGTAAAGATGCCAAATTACAGCTTTTGCACATTATTATGCACATTTAGGGATGTTTTATGATGTTCTTTCGGGCTATATGTTCAAAATCAAGCAATTCTAAAAATAGATTTTCGTGACGTCATCACTTTTACATTTTATTCACTGATCGTTTTAAGAAGGCGTTTTCATCAGTATCTAGTCTAGCTTTTGCTTGTCATTTTTCCAACTGCTATTTTTTCAAAATCTTTAGAGTATCATGGCTTCATATTCATGCAACTCACTGAAACTTATATACAAGGCTCGACATCTTTTATAAAAAAACTTGGTCCACTCCCCGAAGCTGTCATGCCGACGCAGTCCTTCAAATCCTCGGCCTTGTTATAAGATGCTAGACAAAAATAAGATCTCTTGATATTTTTGATAAGGTAATCTAAATATGAGGGCTGTTGTTGTACAAATTCTCCCATTTTGAATTCCATATCTACTTTACAGGCAAGAAAATAAGTACCAAAATTGTTGGGAAGAGGTCAAGACAAGACATAACAAATGAGTACAAATTTCCTGAAAACTCGGTTCTGGAAAGAGCAACAGTGAGAAGAGCAATGGACAAGGCAGGAAACATGCATGTGAGAAGCACACCAAAAACACTTGAAATGAAAGCGAGGCCACAAGAGTCTAATATTGAGATTGGCGACGACATTAATGTCGATGTTTTCTTGAAGAACACAGGGGAGCAAGACCTCACGCTTAAACTTATAGTCGGAGGAAACATAGTGAGGTACAACGGGGTGTCGAAAGGTGAGCTGGGATATAAACGACTCAATGAGAAGATCGGTGCACAGGAAGGTGAGGATAATTCAATATAAATAAACTCAAACTTTTACTTTCTAAAGTCATTGATTTACAACAGGAGAATGATAGATTAAAGGGACTCAGGTAACAAGCACACTCAAGTATTAAAATTGGCAACCAGATAAAGAAAGATTCATGAAATAATAGAAATAGTTATAATATGGAATACTCTTATAAATATTTTTGGAACTAACAATGAAATATAAGTAGGATTTTGATCTTATTTACGTGACAGCAATGCAACAAAAGATTTAGAAAAGCTTGAAAAAGCGTATCGAGATAAAACTGTGTAAATATCTCATGTGTTTATTTTCTTTGTCGAAAATTGAAAAACAGAAAAGAAGATAACAGTCAATTTGAAAGCAAGTGGGTACATGGGACACTTGAATGAGTATTCCATGATTCGATTGTTCATAACATGCACTGCAAAAGAGACACGTCAGGTCTGCACAACAAGCAAAATCGTGGAAATAAGGAAGCCTGAACTCGTATTCAGAGATGTTCCAAGCGAGGTTGAATTAGATAAAGAAGTCACATTGAAGGTTCAATTTGCAAACCCTCTTGACGTTGCCTTGCAAAATGGAATGATTCATCTGGATGGCACACTGATGAAAGAAAGAATTTCAGCAGAATTCAGGTAAGCAATACTTAGTACCCATTGAAAACTTTGAAAACAAAAAAATAATGAAGGGAGGAAGAATTTCAGCAGAGTTCAGACAGGTACTGCTTACTACAAATTCTACATTTGAAAATAGAAAATTAAGAGGGGTGGTAGATTTTCAACAGAGATCAGGCAAGCATTGAAAACAGGCTTTTGACATAATAATAAATATGTTTTTTACAGCCAAAAAAATAATAATGAATACGATATTCTTCAAAAACTTCCTGTAGTTATCATTCCAATGAACTAACACATATTTGTTGCATTTCAGAAACATTGGTGGAAAAAAGTCTTCAGAACTGGCTATCAAGATCACCCCAAATGTAAGTTTAAACAATACTGTAGCAAGGCAATTTCTATCAATCATTACTCAGTGTTTCATGTAAACCTTGATGAAAAGTAAGTACCCGGTGCATGATGTATTATTAAATCACAACAATGATTGAGGCATTTTACCTGATATTTAAAAGCTCACTTCTTTTTTAAAATCAACTCCCTCAATGTAAGGAGCTGGCTAGTTTTCATACTGCTCGACCTGATGACGTAATTAGTTTACCCTAACCCTTACCCTAACCCTAACCCTAACCCTTTACCCTTACCCTTACCCTTACCCTAACCCTTTACTTGAAATAATTAATCATACTAATTTATGACTATTGATCATGCTTATTTATGACTATCAGGTCGAACAGTATGGAAACTAGACAACTCCTTTAATGTAATGTTTAAACAATGTCTACACGTACCTACATTGAATAGAAAACTGTTTCTACTGACATTCAAACTTTCAAATTTTAGACCAAGCCGGGTACAAGAAGTTTGCTGGCAACATTCAGCTCAAAGCAGCTAGCAGGATTGCACGCTTCACTCAACTTCAAAGTTGTCTGAACTAACAAACAATGGGTAACATTTACAGTTTTTGATTCAACTACATTTATTCAATGTTTGTGATTTATAATTACGTATTTTCAAGTTAAGAATTAGCTCGTACAATTGTTATAATCTTAACCTATCAACTGAGGTGCATTCTTTGTATATAAGTATTTAGGAGGCTTGCAAATTTGATTTAGAAAGACCATTTGCAGCCGTTTCTTGAATCAGGTCGAAAAACAAAGAAATTATACCTATCCTATCCACTTGATAGAAATACCAGTTTTTCTACATAAGAAAACAACACTTTTTAGGTCTCCAGAACGAACTTGTGTCCCGATTGCCAAGAACATCTTACTATTTCAACTAAATATCGCCTATTCATTATAATGCTAATCAAACATTAAGATAAGACATCAAAGCTGCTGTCTTGAGCATAATAAACAAGGTAGCCAACAAAAATATTAAGAAAACTATGTATGAATACAAATTGTTACAATTAGGAGTCGAATAAGAATGTATTCTAAATCTATGCATTGGCTCAGAAATTGGTGAATATCTGGAAATTCTTAACTATTTAGAAGATTTTTGTCAAATGATTGTCTCTGCTTTTCAAGTATCCAAAAACTTCGTATGATTGAGATCTTAACATTTTATACTATATTAGTTCTACTACTGACTTGACATATTGAAATTAAATAATAATTAAAGTAGTAATCAACAAATCTTGATTTTTTCTATAATCCTATTCTGTAATTTTCGTGTTTTAGATATCGAACTAGACTCAATGCTATGTACATTTATCAAAAACACCTTCTTTTACTAAAAAACTCATAGAAAATTCTACTCTTCATATTGGCCTGACACAGTGTCATCAGAGGGTAGCGAAATTCCTAGTGATGACAACAGATTTGATACAGGGCCAACAGAACTGTCCTGCGCTGAAACAGATTCTAAAAAGTTTTTCACTAAATTGAAATCAATGTCCAGTGACTGGTCTTCGATAGGTCCATTGCCATCGGTCTAAAAAAAAGTTATTATTCTTGACTAAAAAAAAGGTCATTTTGAGTAAGAAAACAAAAAGTAGCCAGAAAAGGATTACTAACTCCCGTCTCAGATGCTAACGCGTAAAGGTACAGAACATTTTGTGCACAACAGAACTTCGGTATATATCATATTCAGTTTTAACCTTGTAATTTGCACTCGTTCTCCAATCAATTATGAATTTTCGTCGGAATTTTGTAAAGGAAACATATTTTAAGGTGTTTTCCGTGATCAATTCATTCATTGAAAGAATATTTCAATAAATAAAATGTAGCTTAAGGTTGATCTGAAGCTGGTCATCTACAGAGCAAATGCCAACCAGAAACAACGCAACGGATGGTTGACTACATCTAGGACAAAGCACCTCATGCAAAACAGGAGACACAAATTCACGATTCGCTATTGTACTAAACTGTCCACATTCCCCAGGGTTCCTGATTCTTCTTCCTTGAGCTACAGAGGTCATGTTTGTCGCCTATCAAAACAATATGCTTATAACAAAGCAACCTTCTATTGCTGTGGACAAAAATACATTTGATTGAAACAACCTGGATGTGTAGTTTACTAAAGACTAAACTAAACCGTTTTTCTTGTGTGATTTACCAGCTACATTATCATGAGTTACTTGTGCAATGTTGTGAGACCGTTCTATTCATACCTTGATAAAATGCCGTAAGGTGAATTTGTTACAACCTTTTCTAAGAGAGGACATGAATCCGTTTGTATGGGTAAAAGTTACAGCCACTAGCGAATGCTGAACAGCCGGATACGTACTTAAGGAACATAAACGAGGTCCAAACGACAGAGTAGGACCATCAAAGGAAGCTTAGAATGAACCTCGAAACTGGAGCAATATATAAAACGATAGCTGAAAAAGTACCTGGGATTTGGATTGAAAGCTTTTCGCTAATGTTGTATTTCGCAGCTCTTGTTGCATCGACGAACCAATTTGAGCTATTTCGTCATCATCAATGCCATTTTCATCATCAGAATAATACTGGTCTGGTTGAAAGACGAATTACCATTAGCATCATAACAGCTGCACTTGAATTTGTTAAGGTGTAAAGTTTGTGTTTCCTGCTGTATGAGATCACTAGGAAATGATTTGAAAATTGGTTTTGTGGTGCTATGGCACTCGTGCCCCCACCCTGCTTTCGCTAAATATTAATTTGCTTCAAAAATAAGATAATTTGACTTAAAGTGTGAGAAAAGTTTGCATTAGTAAATGGTTCTAAAAATTTTCTGCACTCAAACCAAATTCTCGCGAAGCTCTCTTTCTGCAACTGGGTTTAAGAGTAACATCAAGAACCAAAATGTAAACAACTGGAAACTGGCCTAAATTGACAAAAAAACATACAGGACAGTTCAGAATTACGAAAAAGTTTAGTTGAGTCACCTCAATAGTTATTGCCAACCCGATTCGTTTTTCTTATTTGTTCGTGTGGCCGAAAACTTGTTGTTGGTCTATTACTTCCCAACATTATTATCGAACACATCCCCCGGTGGAGCTGGCGAAGGTCCTTTCAAATATTTCATTTCTATAAAAACATTTCTACTGAAACTATCAAAACACTTATATCTTATTAATTCCTAACCTGAGTCACTTTCATAAAAATCATCTCCCTCATCTCTGTTGTTCTCTGTTTTTCCATCTAAAGAAAAAAAATTGACAAAATCTGACAAGGCATACGATGACAGGATAACTTGCTTGTAGCAAAAATGTAAGGCAAACAAAGAACCTAAAACTGTTCTTAATCATTGATCAGGTTATCGAGCTGGTGGTCAAACGCTATTTTGGGCAGATGAAATTGCAACCTCGTGGTTTTACGGCACAATTAGTTAATAGAAAGCAACATGAAATCAAAGTTACCCATTATCTTCTTGAGTTCTTCGATGATTGAGGATGGGTCGAAGTCAACGTTGTCCTCGGCTGTCTCAACGCCCTCGTAATCAGACATCTTGCCAACAAACCTTCGCATGTTTTGGGCAACATCGTCCAGTTTTGTATTGAGGTCCTAGGGAGGAACTTGTCACTCAGTCATATTCAATATGAAAAAAAGTTTGGGGCATTATTCTAAAACATATGGGGAATAATAGCACCCACTGCTAGTTGCATCGACAGACTAGTTAGCTTGAATATCAAAATAATAGTATGATCCTTAAAAATGGTTCAATTTCAAAATATTAAGAACACTTCAATGAGAAGATATCTTTGTGTTATCAACTTCTTGACATAACAACATGAAATCAAAACCCCGAGGGCATGGTTTAACAGCGAGTACAGTAACTGTAGGCCACTTTCTGAATTTGTTGGAGAAGTTTACGGAAGAAGAATCAAAATCATATCCAGCAGAATGCACCACATAATGCATAAAATAGCATGCTATTTACATCACATTTCGCTAAGGGCTCCAGCTAGCAATGGTGAAAAAGCTTTCTTTCCTGTATCTTGTGAAAAAGCTGGGATGGAAAAGCATCCTTTGCTCACTCAATATCATCCTGTATAACGTTTAGGGCGTGGTTTTATACTCGGCCCGCTATCAACATAAACTAAAACATCTATGTTTTTAATGCACTAAAGGTGTTAGTGGTAGAAAGTTTAAATAAAACATTTCATTTCAATGTTGGTGAATCCGCTGTAGAAAGCTTGTATTGGTTGGGAACTGTTTAGTTGAAACTTGAAACTGCAATAATTACCACCTTTTGTTGATAATTAGACAAGTTTGATATAATTACCTCGCTTGTTGTTGCTTGATGATATCCCCGTAACAGTTTGTCAACATCATCTAAAGACAACTCGAGCCAAGAATCATCTGTAATCGAAATCAACAGAATAGAGAGTCGGAAGCTAAAAATTACATGTTTTAAAGCTTTCAAAAACGATCAATTGTCAGAGATCGGGGATGTTTTAAAGTGATCAATCGTCAATGATCAGTGATGTTTTAAAGCGATCAATTGTCAATGATCGGTGGAGCTTTAAAGCGATCAATCGTCAGTGATCAGTGATGTTATAAAGCGATGAATCATCAGAGATCAATGCAATTTCAAAGCTATCAAGTGCCAGCGTTTAGTATTGTTTTAAAGCGTTCGATCATCAATGATCAGTGATGTTTTAAGAATCGTCACTCATCAATGACACAGTTATCAGAAAAGAAATTACCGTCTTCAGGCAAAGTCTCTTCCTCGCTATAAACTTCTTTTTTTGAGTCTTCCAATAATTTTCGCAAGTTTCTGCTTTGCCAGACATTCTTTCTAGGGTGCAAATGACGTAAAATCAAGAAGATAATTCAATTGCTTAAAAAATCATTCACTTTTACCAGAACAGGATACAATGCGCTGAAAAATTATGCAACTGAAAATCTCCTGCGTTAAGAATAGATTCTAGAAATTCTATACTAGGTTATGTAAAGAATCATTCGTGATTGACTTTACGTATTCTTAGACTGATGGGTTAAGCATTAAGTATATCTTTGCATGAGAATAACTGACCAAAGAATACAACCGTGCCTTTTTAATGTGGTTGATTATTAAATGTATTGGCAGCGTTGGAAAATAAACCATTTTTATCTGCAGTAGACAGTTAACACTTCTACAATTCTTAATATTAGTTGAAAAAAATCCTTAATTGACTTAGAACGTACGCTTCCCCTGATATGTGCTGCTTCAAAACCTAGTGTTCGGTTAGCTTTCAAACACCAAAACGGAGAACAGAAAAGAAAAGAACCAAAAAGAAAAGAACAGAAAAAGAATTGACTTACTGATCGTCATCTGGCAACGTCGCATAAAAATAGTCTTTGGCTTCACGAAAGAGCTGTCGCCATCTCGTAGATCCCTCGATTTCGCCCTAGAATCGATTCGGAAGGCGGCTCAGCAGACAATAGAAAAAAGTTATTTATAAAAGGAAAAGAAAAAGAATAACAGTAATATTTTGTACCATGTTAGTTTGGATCATGTTACCTTAAAATATCCAAGGTTTTTCAAAGATGTTTCATATTTCAACCATTTTTCTTCGGCTTGACAAATGTCCTGGGGTAGAACAAGAAATAGCGGGTAAAACAGAGAACGGTGATATCTGATTTTAGATACTGAATAAAACCTTAAATATAATTGATAAATTTTTAAATAAATTAGATTAAGCTATTAAGCTTTGATATTAAAGAGGTCCTAAACAGAAATCAGAGAAAAATGCTTGTTTTGACTAACAAGATACTAAAAGAGGAAAAAGAAACGAAAAAGGGCTTATTCGGCTAGCCTTGTAAAACTATCATAGTAACATCATCAAGTAAAAATCTAGTATTTCATAACATAAATCTTGCGTCTGGAAAAAACTTTAAAGAAATAAAATCACAAGGCATCGACAAAAAGAACAAATGAACACACCTGATTGGGCACCTCTGTTTTATTGATTTCTTTACGTAACAACTCGAATCCAAAGGCCTACAACAAGTAAAATATATTTTGTTATCAATAAACAGACACGAAGAAAAGGGGAAATAGGTGACACAAAGAAAGAGACACAGCAGAGCCCTGTTTGCTGGATCTTGGGTACTATGACTAAGGGTAATAACATGAAATGAGACAAAGAGGATGGCAGCAGCAGTATCAGAAGCCGTCTAAATTGCCTTGGTTTTACATGGAAGTTACTGGGTAGCTCGTAACGGGAATCGAAAAGCAAAAGAAATTGCATTAATGGGCTTTCATGTATCAATGCATTAAAGCAATTGTTATTGAACACCAGCAAGATAACCAGCTGCAGATCAAGGTTGCAATTAGGGCTGTCCAAACCTTCAGATATTCCTATTCGGTTATTCGGCTTAAAATTTAACGAATATTCGGTTATTCGGCGAATATGGGTGTGGCAAAATGGGTGTGGCAGGGTGGTGGTAAAAAACTGCAATCTGAAAATTTATTGTAATTTAACCAAGCTGTGAATATAGCTAATCAGTCATTACTATTCGATAAGTTAGAACCATTAATTTTTTGTTTTCCTATTGATATTTCCTGTGTTTTACGTAACGTCAAAGGGTGTGCTACAAAGTAATTTTTAAAACGATTTTTTGTCAAAAATAAATGTTTTCTTGAGCCTTCCCTAGCATTAGTCACCCCTAATGGCCAGAAAGTCAGTATCAAATTGACGAGAAACTATAGTCGTAAGTCTTCAAATAGGATCGTTTTCCAACATTTTGTGAAATGAAAAGCTTTCTAGCATGGGCTTCGACACAGGTTGGGAAGTGGAGAAAGGGGGGGGGGCAAGAGAAAATTTAACACTCACAACAGAAGATTTTGTGAAAAGTTATATTATTCTGCAAAATAGTGATAGGGCCATAGCCCCCCGGCCACCCTTCGTCTGAGGCCCTGAAAAAGCCCCATGACCCCCACCTGCAACCCAGGCTCCACTCCCCCTGCCCCCTCCAATCTTGCTTTATTCGCTTTGTAAATATTTCTTGGGTTTGCGATTTTTGAAGAAGGCCCGTATCCATGAAACTTTCTCGAAGATTGAAGATAGGAAGTTGCCTTTCCCTTTTAGAGCAATCCTTGCTATTCGACCAGTCAATGCTATTCGATCAGTCACGGTTATTCGAATAGTCACAGCTATTCGATCAGTCACGGCTATTCGATCAGTCACGGTTATTCGAATAGTCACAGCTATTCGATCAGTCACGGTTATTCGGATAGTCACAGCTATTCGATCAGTCACGGTTATTCGAATAGTCAACGCTATTCGATGAGTCACGGCTATCCAAACAATCATTGTGGACCTCCAACAGTGAGGTTATTCGCACTATTCGTCTCCAACCGAATAATCGTACTATTCGAACTATTCGTTTGTAACCGAATAATCGTACTATTGGAACTATTCGCTTGTAACCGAATATTCGCTTTGGACTTCAGCTAACCGAATAGTGAAACAGGTAACCGAATACCGATTATTCGACCTTCGGTGGACAGGCCTAGTTGCAATCAATGCAGATATTTGCTCCAGATAAGTTATTTTTGCATGTTGGCTTACATTAAATTTCTGGTTTGTTCAAAGCCACTTTTAAACTTTATACCATCAAAAATGTTCGCAAAAAGTATTTTTTACATCGATAATCTAATTATGCGACTTTTTGTAATTTGTTTAATTCGTTTCTAATTCTTGCTTAATTTTTTCCTAATTCTTGCTTCATTCACAATTTCCTTAACTTAACACATACAAATTTCTGTCGCCTCGGATTTTGGCAGAAAAAATACTACTTATTATTGGTAAACATTTGTAAAATATAAATTTTAGTAACATAACGAATGCTTACAAGTTTCGACCCCAGGTCACATGCTTTATGTGAAGCACCTTTCCTGCCACTTTGCATTTCTGCTACAAATCCTTTGTTTTCTATATTTGTATGCAGCAGCTTCGCATATGTATATTTTGTGAAGCAAACCTTTGGTGAGGGAAAATTAAGCGCATGAAGCCTTTGCAGAGAATATGAAACCAGTTTCAGATATTAATAATAGATCCGTTTAGCATTTCTGCTTTACAATGCGGAATGTAATACAGGGAGATCGGATTCGTTGAAAACCACAGCCTCAACTGACACATCTGAGACTTAGGCCTAATTCAAAATGGCACATCAATCTTTAAATAATTGACTCAAAACGAAACGACATTATTCAAAATTTTATTTCTTCAACCTAAAAGTCAAATCGAATTTTCAAATTTTTGTAAATGATAAAATTCAGATCTGGCTGTCGTGTGTTTTATTGTTGTCAGAAAATGTAGCAAATCAAATATTTCACTGGTCATGAATGTGACGAAAACTAACGATACAAATTTTGTTAACAGCCAGTGTGTGATTCTAAAAGTATAAGAGTTATAAAGGTAAAGTCTTGATGATAAATGGGCTTAACAAAATAACCGAATGCAAATGCATATTTTGATATCAAGGTTTGATATATGACTTTTGGATGATTGAAATGTCGATAAGCAGAGAGATTACCCTTGATATAATCCAGTCTTTGAATTCAAACTTGCCAACGCTTTTCCTCTGAAAATAATAAAGAGTAAGTCAATAAGATGACCATGCAAATTCAATGTCAAAAAATTGTAAAAAGGAAACAAGTTGTATTCAAAATCAATAGCATTTCTAAAATGGTGTCTTGTAGCAAATCAGTTGTAGAATTTAAGATGTCATTAAAATCACTCCTAAGTTGCCCAGTCTGGGGTTGTAGGGGCTGGTTTATCGATAGAAAACTTAAATTTGAATGAAAGTAGATTTATCGTTTTTAGAGGTCCCCAAAACGTACGAAATTCAATAAAAATAGTATGGACAATAGTATAGAGATAAATAAGAAAACTTTGATCTCTTCTGCTGATGTGTCAAGCTTCGACCAGTAGATTATTTCTGCTTCCCAGTTAGAAAGAATCAAAAGGTTACGGTTTCTTAATGCCATGCAACATAAATAAATTAGTATTATCATTATTATTATCATGGCAAACACAAATGTACTCAGTTTTGAATCACTTGCTTCAGTGCTCTTGTTAATCAAGGTATATAAGAAAGTAGGATAAACTGTAACGACAATATAATGAGCGAATTAACTAAGACTAACATGAAATAGGTTATTAAAAACACGACGTTTCGAGCATGTACTCATTATCAACAGATAGAATATTGGAAAAGTCCAAATTTACAACGTCTTTAATTTAGATTTTGTTGTTGATATTTTGCTTGATTGAAATAGTTATATTTTGTAAAAACTGGCTAGTCAGCTAGAAAATGTATGTGGAACAGAGAGATTTGTATTCGTAGGTTAACTGAAATTTAAAAAGAAAGGTTTCCATCAGTATTTTGAGACGTGTGAAAGGAAAGCTTTTGAATCTGCAGACGAAAGTTTGCAGAATATAAGAAATCAGTATATTTGTGGGCGATGCCTTGTAAGCTGAGTTCAAGCCTCCTAACTCCTGCCTCCTTGGCTTGTTGAAAAACAAACGCAAAATGGGTGATATGTAAAAAAATGTTCAACTAACCCGTTTACCGAAATTTGCAGTTACATACTGCTCAAGCATATCCGATATCCTGTTTGCCACAGAAGGGTCCTTTTTAAGAATACACGCCAAATTTGGTGGCAAGAGACAATGGGCATTGTGAAGTAAGTGAGAAAATCCATTATCAAACCTGTAAAATAGAAAAACTCGAGTCAAATCTGCAATCAAACAGAAAAATGTTGCAGATTCATACATCGAAAATCCTTTCTGTGAATTGTATAATGAAAATATAAAGAATTGACAGTATTTTTGCACCTTAAAAACTAGAACTTTAGTTAATAAAACTATTCCATCTAATTCTGTTCTAACAAAACTATACTATTTAAAAATATCTATCCTGCTCTTCATTGCTCATAGCATCATTAATCGAAAAAATACAGGAACTGGTCCCAATTTTCTGACTAATGAATCATATAAGCGACATTTCTTAAAAAAGCTAACAAAGAGCTAATACATTGTTCGACGAAATGACATGTCTTTATCAGCGATTTTATCATTACCTTATTTGTGAAAGGAGACTAAACGAAGCAAAAATTCAAAATAGCAAACTGATTTTTGCTCTAAGTTTGGTTTTATCACTAATCCATTCCACAGAAAAGGAGCTCAGTGTTGTTACTCATTGCTGAAGCTTATCTGGAATTCACCGATTTGAGCCTAATGACCTGAACTACAAGCAGCCACACCATTGGGCTTCCACTTGTACTTAGATGCCTGGTCCAACTGGAATGCTAGCGCCCCTGTTATGACTTATCAACACAGAGGATGCTTCAATAGAAGCTGACGTGGTGGTCATTACCTTAGTATCGGCTCTTTAGCTTAGGTTTTCACTTCAATTCGTTTTAGGCCCCTGTTAATCATCCATTCAAATAAAAGTCTGGCATATTCTTTTCCATAAAGTCTAGATTTTGATACAGTAAAATTGAAACGCGGGTCAGAGAGTCAGAGGTCTGTTAGAGGGTCAGAAGTCTGTCAGAGGGTCAGAGGTCTGTCAGAGGGTCAGAGGTCTGTCAGAGGGTCAGAGGTCTGTTAGAGGGTCAAAGGTCTGTCAGAGGGCCAGATGTCTGTCAGAGGGTCAGAAGTCTGTCAGAGGGTCAGGTGTCTGCCAGAGGGTCAGAAGTCTGTTAGAGGGTCAAAGGTCTGTCAGAGGGCCAGATGTCTGTCAGAGGGTCAGAAGTCTGTCAGAGGGTCAGAAGTCTGTCAGAGGGTCAGAGGTCTGTTAGAGGGTCAAAGGTCTGTCAGAGGGCCAGATGTCTGTCAGAGGGTCAGACAAGAGATGGTGGTCACGTTACTGAGATTCAACCCAAAGATTTCGATCCTAAAGCTCTAGGCCGTGATAAAAAAGAATTGAAATTGTGAATTCTGCTTGTTCTATCTTTTCAAATGAAATGCTTGAAGTTTTCTGACTTTTTTATTAGTTCCGTAGTCTCGTTGGTTGTTAATGTAATGCAGCAAGCTTGCTTGTTAAAATGCAGGATTGAAAAATCTTGTCAAAATCGAAAAGAACAAGACCCAGCACTAACCATTGAGGTACGTCCAAAAGTATACATTTTCAGTTTTCAAAAGTTCTTGCATAAACTCTTGAAATAAGTAGAAATGCCGTATAAGCGCAATAATGCACAGGAGCATAAGAAAAAAGTGCGTCTTTATGTGTGCAGTTAAAGACTTTTAAAATGTCTGCGGCTGTGTACTGTCAGTAGTTGAAATAGCAGTGCTTTTTATTAAAGACAAGAAATTCGTCCGCAACAAACTTCTCTCATAAGATTGTAAACACACTAATCGCTTTAAGCTTGCACACAACTTTTTGAAATACAGGCCAATTTACTGTTTCAATGAAATGTATCTTCCAAAAAATTAATGCTGTTTGTGACTTCAGAGAGAGGAACAGAAAGATCTTCAGCATCTAGTTGAATTAGTTTGCAGTTCCAGTCGCAGTTTCGTCGGAACGAAATCATATGGGAGAGGGGTTGCCCATTGTATAGCTGCCCTTTCAGTACACTGTTATAAAGGAAATATACCACTGTTTGACAATTATTGGAAGGCTCAGGCCCCCAGCCGCTCCCTCCTTCTGACGGCCTTGAGTTAGTCAAAAATGTGCCTAAACTATGAAATATTAATGAATAGATTATTCGAATTCACCGATGATTTCTTGCCAACATTTTAGTGAAGCGTCACATTATCATGGAAAACACATTAATCATTGCTGGTGTGAAGTTTCTTACTTTGCAACTGACTCACGCAAACTACACATCATATCTGCGTTATCAAGTTGAAAAGCCCGTGTATGTTAAAAAGAATATACCGAATTCGAGGTATTCCTGTGGTTGTGTTTCTCATTGACGATTCGAGCGAATGAACGACCATATATAATCATCACAAGTCAAGTTAAAGAAAGGAACGTAATCTTGGTACATAAAAATTCTAGTAATTTGATTTTAGCAAAATGAATATCACATTTGAGACAAACATAGAAAATTAGTAGTAGTGTATAAAGAACACCGCAACGCGATGAGAATAGAAAATAAGACCATTTACATAAAAATCCTAACCTGTTAATTTTAGCATCAATGGAGTTCTGAATCCTAGAGTTAACTTCTATGCCATGATCACCAAAAATTATCCGAATAGCTTCTTGAATGGAGGGTTTCCCAGTAGGAAACATGGTAACTTCTGCAGGGTTTGATGGGAAAGGAATCACATGTAATTGACCTTTGTGGATGTAAACCTAGAAAAACAACCAAATTGTGCGTTAAATGCGTGTTTAATACTAAGATTTTTCAATCTCTTGTATTTCCGTATTCCCGTATATCACAAAATAAATACCGTATTCTCACTTGCATTCCCGCCCTTTCTACTACTCCTGCCTCTCTTTTCTATTAATCCCGCATCGCAATAATCACGCATGCAAGTTTGATTAAAGAAAGAAATCGAATGGATTGCAAATGTGTTTGGAGTTTTGATTTTGAATGATTAACAGACATGCACCGTAGTGTCTTGTCGTTCTTATTTGGTAACATCAAGGGTGAATAATGTTGGAGCCAGTGAGCGTCGATTTTCCTACCAACTTTTGTCAACGCTCTTCGCAATTTACATGCAAAGGAGAACATGGAGAACAGGATTACATGCCACGCCAAAAAGAGAAGAACGTGTTGATAATTTGAGCCCACTAAAAATAAGTACGTTGAAAAATTAATCTCAGCTCTCTGATAATCGCGCCTCTCTAAAAATCCCGCATTAAAATAGGATACTCAATCAATAAACCCACAGCGGGAATACAAGAGAGAATACGGTACATCAATAAGATCTTGTTTCTTTTAAGAAAGGCAATATTTGTAGCAATGTTTTACGATAGTACCGTAAATCAACTAATGAAGTATTTTAGTCAGAAGTTAGACCACTTTATAATGGTTTGTAGTAAAAGTTTTGAATGATGAGAGACAAACACAAGTTTTGCGAGTTAGGCTAACTGAATTAATGATAGCTGAAATATAAATTAACAGAAATGTATTTACAGAAAGATGAAATCGGATCAGCAAATTGAAATTGGAAGAGCACGGAAAGAGCACCTGCAAAGAAGCAGGGAAATGGGGCATGTACTAGCGGACTTTTCCTTCTAAATGAATGAACATAAACAAATAATCAAGATTAAGGCTGTTATTATACCACATTTCTACTATTAAATAAGTCTTTGGTACCATGAAGTTTTAACATAGCACGGAAGAGCATTTTCTCTCTTGGACCCTTCAACTAGGCGAAAGGTTAGTGGCCGCGATTGGTCAGAAAACGGAGAACCAAGCAAACGTGTTTCTCTTTCTCTCACCTTGTTTTCGATCCACAACTGGATACAAATTTTCTGCTTACTTTTGGACATTATCCGACCCTTATACTCTGAGGAATGTCGGACAAAAATATTTAGGCATGAGTGCTACATTTCAATCATTTCCCTCTTATTAAGATATTTTGTGGTAGGAAAAATGACAACAAAATGAGCCAAACAACTTCTGTTAAAACGTGAAACACCTGCCTATCATCACAAAAATATGTAAAATAATTTTGATGGAAATAAAAGACATCACGTGGTTTAAATAAAATCTTCGTAGAGACAGTTTCATCTCGTAGACAAAAATAACCGACCTTTATTGAGGAAATATTCTCTCAAGCTAAAAAGGAGATTTATCTTAAGGAAATCGGAATTGAAAAAGGGCCTAAATCACAAATGATATAGATTCGACACGGTGTAATTATAGATTAGAGTAATTTGGAAAAGAATCCCAAATGTAGAAAGACATCTCTGTACTTAATTTCGATTGAAGGATGAGGCAATACATTTGACGTATGCAAGCAGTAGTTTGACACGTTGGGTGTAACTCATCGAAGCCTAGCTATATAATGTTACTTCCAGGATAATATTTTGCTTTTAATTAGCTTTTAATAGCTAAGTAGAAAAAAGAATTCCATTTTACATCGTATTTTCTGTATCAAATCTTCTATAGGAATTTATCAATATTATTTTTCAGACCATTTGAACAAAGGTATCAAATAAATATACTTTAACTTTCTTCCTAATAAAATGAGTGTATGGCTTCAGAATAACACACTTGGAAAGCGAAGCATAGATGTCGACCTTTCCATTTTCATGGAATAACTCAAGATACCTAATAAGAATGACGATACCTCTAAAGTGTTGACGAGTACACATCAAAATGCCCCTTTGATAGAGGATTTCGATTTTAAAAAACCTGTTTTGATTTGCAGATAATTAACTGGAGAAAACATACTTTTTCTGTTCTTCAATTTAATCTCTTCTGCACTAAAATGTTGCTAGGGGTAGAGCTGAGGCCTCTAAAATATTGCCGGAGAAGGGTCAAATAACCACAAGCCCTCGTGTAGATGAGGAAATGCTAAAAAACGTTATTGCAGCTGATTTTGAAGAATGTTCCCATAAAAAGTTCTGAGAATCAAATGACGATAAATCAGGTGAAATCAGAAGAATATGGATACTCAAGCTACAGGTTAAACTAAGCTTGTGCCCCAGTCCACAAATGCGGTCACATTAATGGACTGTGCAATATTGATAAATATCCTGTCCACAGTTTCCACCAGGATCTGGTGATAATTTATGCAACCCTTCAAAATTATGCAATTAGCTAAAATTGTCAACGGTTCCAACCTTGTAAGATTTTAAATTCATCATGCACAATTTTATCTAGGTCCTGTTTGGTTTCAGTGCATATTTCTTCAAGTATTTTTCATGCAAGATTTCAATGGTTTCATTGCATAAATTATATTGAAAAACTAGACCCAGCCCTCTGCCTTGACAGAATATTTATCAATATTGCACAGTCCATAAATGTAGCAGCATTTGTGAACTTGGGCTCAGGCTAGTTAAACTGACATAAGAAATAAACATTACCCTATTCTCGGATGTGTCAGGATTCAGCCAGTTTGGAAGGTAATCAGCTGCTTCAATGAGAAGAAACTGCCCATCGTCATCTGTAATACTAAACATGAAATCATTATTACCAGAGAGATCTTCATTTTACAAACATCAATAAGACATTGATCATAAAAATCATGTTTTTCACCTAAGTCAAAACAGTGAGAGTTTAACAGCAAAGTTACCAGACTAGCCACATCCGCACCACTACAAGAACATATTTTTCTTGCATTTATAAATGAAGTCCTATTTTCAATTACCCTTAAAAATCCATTTGATAAAAGACCTTATGGTAAAGAAATTTTCTAAAATGACAGAGAACTGTTGGGTGATCACCCTTCCAACTGCATAAACAACATGAAACAAAATGAAGAAAGCCCTCCAGATCCTAAAAAAAACATGCAAAGCTTAAAACGGAGGTTAATCACATATTTGTGACTAAAGGAAACTTGATGAAGATTCTACGGACAGTAAATAATGTATTCTATTTCAGTAACTTTTTACTTATTACATTATTGGTGGTATAAAATTTAAAATGGCTTTGTAAGAAGCAAACAATTTGAAACATACTAAAACTTTTCATCTGACACTTTTCGGAGTACAAAACTTCAGAACATACATGGCAAACTCTGAACTTGGAAGTATATATTAGCTGCGGATTTAAATAGGCCAACCAAAAACGGGAGCGTATTACTAAATGGCTTGCCCAATCAGTCCTGCTTGCCTTTGAAAATGTTACCAATTGTTACCAAGTGAAAACAAACTCCTCCTGTATACACACTAGTGGTTTTTCATCTTTATATTAGATAGAATTCAAAACTGCTAGATGGGACAACGATCAGGCTCTAATAATAATCCCAAACATTATTATTGTGCCATCATAGTCTTTGGCACAAGCTTTTTTTCAAATACATACTGCCTGATAGCAGAATCATGTTTTAGTTGTTGTTTTTGAACTGCAATACCGAGGAGGCTATTCTCTTTTGGGGGAGAGTTATGCTACTAATATTGGGTTGTGTGTCCTACGTAACTAGAATCACAATAGCACTTTAACTTGTAGATAACGGAATTCTTTGGGGTGGTAGAAAAGGCTTTCTTAGTACTGTATCTATTCTAGTACTTTTCCTAGTACCAAGGATAAACAGCAAAGAAACATTTTGTATATGGCCGGCTTAATCTGACTTTCAAATTGCAAGGAAATGTTACCGATCTGTGGTAGTTTTAAATAAACCAAGCATTTTTGCAGACTTGTGATTATCTCCTTGATATAAGTAGCAAAGCAATCCTCTAGATAGACATTTTCCAGACTGATATCTCTTTGTTTGTCTAGTTCCGAGTCAAGCATTGACTTGGAACAAATCATACTGGAAATCCCAGATTGTGCCAAAAACTAAATTTGGCAACACATTTTGGATTATTGGTAGAGCCTGGTCGCTTTTCCATCTAGCAGTTTTGAAATCTATCTAAATTAAAATGAAAAAGCTGCTCTTGTGTAGAAAGAAAGAGTTAATTTTCTGCCTAGAATTTCATTGGTAATATTTTCGAAATGCAAGCAAAAGTGAATGGGTAACCTATACAGACTTGTACTCACGGTTATGATTGGCCTATTTCCATCCACAACTGGGTACATATATCTACTAGCTTAGAGCTTTCAATCTATATTCTGCAGTTTTATATTCTGAAGAGTGTCAGACAAAAAGCTCAAGTATGTTTGAAATGTTTGCTTTTTTCAAAGCCATCATCATGACATCTTAAGTTTGTATATTCATTTAAACATCAACTCCTTCTAAAAGAGGGACATGATAAAATCTGATCCTCTTAAAATTAGAAAATGGTCATGATTTACTATGAAAAATTAATTTGAATATGAATTAAAATGTTACCTTATCATAAGACTGTGATCACTATTTGAGATTTGAAACAGGATGTATACAATGAACCATTCATCTTGGATATTATCACCACAGTTAACAGAGCCATTTAAACAGTATTCTAAAAATCAAAGGAAGTAAACAAATATATGTGCAATAACACAATACAGTAAATGATCATCAAAAAGATGGTTAAAAGCATGCATGATGCTGTCTATATTAGATAAAAAAGAACAAGATGAAACCAAAAGACGGAATATTTATCTTTATATCAAGATTAACAAAAAATCAAATTTTATATGATAAAAAAGTTGCAATTTATATTTTATTGCATTTGTTTTGCCCAGACATATGATTGAAAAAGCATGGTAAGCAAACTCCAAATTCTGTGTGTTATAAAAGCAAATAACTTTCAAATCAAAGTTAGCAACTTTTTAAGTAAACAACTTTTGAATTGGAACTTTATATTACAACTTCTACAAAACGTATGTTTTAAATAATAGTTTTAATTTCTAAAGACTTAAGAATGGATTATCAAGGGATATTTCCAATGCATTTATAAACTGTTAGCAATTTATTGATTTTGTCAGATTAATATTAGGCAGTTGCAAATGATCAAGACGACTTCCAAATTGCAACACAGTGTTAAATAAAAAAATATCTTATATCTGAAAAATAAGTTATCCCTAAATCAGTCTTAATGTAAATTCTGGCTATAGGTTATCATAAAGTTAACAAAGATACCAGCTAAAATATAAATAAATGACAAGCATGTTAAGTAGCCTTCCATTGTTTCTGTCTATGTGGGACAAGATTTGCTTTGTCCCAAATCCAAGAAGAACTAGAGTAGTGTTGCCCTTTTGGTGCCTTCCCAAGAAACTGCATGATTTGGATATGCCTTGTAAAAATGTAAATGAAGGTAGACTGGGCCTAGTTTTCAAGAAAGCACGTGAAAATAACTTTTGACATATTTTCTTCAGTTGTTGGTCATTTCTGAATTCTCTTTTACAAAGAAATATAATTCTGACAAGTTTTTCAAGTGCTTACCTTGAACAAGTTTATAAGAATCCTTTATTTCTTTGTTTCATTTTTCCATAACACAAAAGTTTTGCTTTGAAATTCTTGTTTCTTTTTAGTTTGAATAAAAATTGTTTTGAATGGCTAATAAAGAAGCCTTTTTGCATTGACACAATGTCTTGATGTGTGAGATCTAAAGTTACGGTAAGTGTTTACGATCTTTGCCACTTATTTTGATATGGAATCACCACATTTTTGTACATCGAATGATGTATAGTTTAATCTGAGTCTGTTAATAGTTTTTCTTTTAGGGAGGGAAAACCAAATATCATATCAAAAACGATTACCTTAACCATAAAAAGTTGGAGCAAATCAGGAGGTGTTTTAGGAGAACAATGTTGATTGGCTGGATATCACCCTCTTGGTTCACCTGTTACTCATTGGCTAGAAATGGAAATTGCCCTCTTGGCTCACCTGTTGCTTGCTCTAGCATTTTGACTGGCTTTTAGAAATTCATGAGATCAAAGTCATTCAGTTTCAGAACAAGGGGGAGTAAGAAACAAGGGGGTTAGATAAAACAGTTGAGAAAAAAAACCTTAATTAGTGAATTAACCGATAGTAATTTTGTTCACCTTTTTGGTTTGTTTTTCTAGTTATTTTACTAGTTACTAAAGAACTTATTATCCACAAAAATTTTTTAATCTTTAACGTCTGTAAAAATTGTAATTTTCTTGGGTGCTGGTATATATCATATTTATTAGGAAATCAGGCCATGCTGGGAATGTTGTGCGATCGCACGCCCACGCCTTGGCACATGCCTTCCATTGCTCAGAAGTGCAGTTTATCGCACGCCTTAAGTAATCTGAACACTTTATTCTAAATTGACCAATATGATCTAATGTAACTTTTTTATCATAATCAACTATGATTAACGGTGATAATCACGCAATCGATTCTATTTGATTTCTACTTGACGGAAAATTTGGCGAATATTCTAATTTGCTTAAAGTTATGGTAAACGTTTTCTGGATGAAAACACCCATTTCTCGATTTCTTCAGATTCTAGTAGCCGGACTTTCAAGGCACACGATGATACCATGTTCAAAACTAACAGAAGTTTTGAAAGTGGCGAAAAACCACTGTAAACGAAGGTTTCCATAATTTCTTTATCAAAGTTTTGAGTTGAGGTCTGAAAATCGCTTGACCTTTTAAGCCAATAATCCTTGCTTTGCGGTTGTGGTCGCTTGTCTCATTTGCAATAACTGCAGTAGAATCACAATATAACGAACTTCCCGGTATAACAAACTAAATGCCTGGTCCCTTGGATTCTGCCTAACAAACTCCTTACAAATTCTCTCGGTATAACAAACCCCGGATATAACGAACTCTCGTTATCACAAACCATTTTTAGGTCCCTTCATCATAATTACCCTTGATATAACGAACTTTCATCAATTTTTCATCTGTTATTTTTGTTTATTTATTTTCGGTATTCATTTATCACTTTCTCTTGGGGAGAAATCATTTTAATAATCGGCAAAACATGCCAATGATACATTTCAAGTACTGGCTGATAGACTCGGACCACGAGATGAAAGTTTGATTGCGTCAGAAATTACTGCAAATGAGTACATTGACACTACTGAATACTTTTTTACATATGAGACATTGGCAATGAGAGACGACAAAACTTTATTGAGAGACCCAGATGGAGAAGCAGAAAAAGACAAGTAAGAATGTGAAGTAATCGAAGACATCATTCAGGCACCAACTAGGAGCGAAATGATACCAGCTTTGCCAATCTCTTGCTCCCAAGTTATAAAAGGAACATTAAGATTTTCATTTTCAATGACCAGCCAGTTGTATTATTTAAATTCAGATTGGTTTTTTGAGTTAAATGGTACATGTATGGCTGTACATGTGCACAGAGGTTGGAGATAGCCTAAACAAGCCCACCACAGGTTTTTTAGGCGTGAACTGCGAAAGGACCCCCAAAAAACGTTATCTCTCGGTTTAACAAACTCCCGATATACAAACTATTTTCTGGTTCCCTTCAGATTTCGTTATATCAGGATTCCACTGTAGTTACAACCCCATGGCACATGTAAGGCTTTGTTTATTTAAACAGGCTTATTGATCTTTAAGCTTTAAATGATTTGACCCAGATTACACTGTGGTTTACGAGTGTATCTTGCAAGTGCGATCAGTAAAATCCCGTTTTCTCAGGACTCACAATTCCTCTATATACAGTTTACTTTATGTGCATTTTTCTAATCTGTATGCAAATACAAAACTCTTAAGAAACTTTTATTAATAAAATGTGGCCAAAAATGTTCCAAAATTAAGAGACTTTGAATTGTGAGGATTTAGCTACTGTAGCTTTCTTACAAAATATAAACGTGCAATTAACCATTTAATTAGTTCTAGCACTAGTCAGCAGATAAGTTTTCTTTATGGTGAAAACACAGTTAGAATTCTTAAATTTTGAGAACAAGATTGTCAGGAGAAGCAGACCAGAAGGGTTTATAAACTGCAGGATTACATATTAATTAACCTACCTTATTCTTAATGTTTTTCTCTTTAATATGTTGGGTTTGACGTTAATAAAGCTTGTTTGATAAAATGTATTGATTGGACTAGCCTTGTCTTATGTTTTATTACGATAAAATTATGTAGTCTAGTCCATACACAGCTGACTGTATTATCAAGTACTTTGGTGCAATAGCACACCATTGCACGCCTTGGCACCACAAGGAGTGCGATTCATTGCACCCCTGCCATTTTATTCCCAGCATGGCCTGGGAAATGGTTTTTATTATATTTATACATTGATAACAGCTTTATTATTCTTAAACAGTTTTATTATAAAAAAGTTCACCAAGAGGGTGACACCGCTCTACTATCTTCAAGTTTGACAATACAAGAAAATCCCTTATAAGCCAGGTCCATATTTTTACTAAGGAGTTTATTATATTGGGCATTAAGGGTATTAGTTAAAATTAATATATGTTAAATCTTTTAGCTATATTAAATCTATAAATAATATTAATGAAGTAATATTGGAATCTACATATATGAGCTATGTAAATATCAAAATTTCCAAGGTATTCTCTGTTCCAGGTATTTCTTTCTTGAAATTTGCCAAAAATGGATCATAAATTTGGGATCTTAATGTTAAAATTAGTCTATGTCGAAAATGTCATGTTGTTTGGCCCGTCAGATAGCGAATTAGCCCACTTTCAAAATGTAGCTTTTCCTTACACTTCATCAATGGAATTTCTCGCTGTGTGTAGTGAAATTTTTTCACTACAGAACTTAATTCCGGTCAACTCTACAGAAATATCTAAATGTTCAAATTGACGCAACTCGCGAACGAACGGTCCAAAAGACATAAAGTTTTCAGTCTAAACTAGACTAATTTCAAGATGAAGATTTAAAATCTGGAGTCCATTTTTGAGAAAGGTCTGTAGATAAGATAGCAAGATCAAAATCGATGACCTCAACCCGGAACGGAGAATTGAAACTATCTTCACAATTTGACGCTTCATATCAAAATATTTACAATACTGAAAATGGTCAATTATATTCTAATGATCATCACATTTCATTTGCAAATGTATTTCTACGGTAACTTGATGATGGAAATTGAACAAATATTACCTGACTTCGAAGGCGAAATTTCAAGTTGTAAACCAAACTTATCTTTTTGCCAAATGTAACCATTTGCAATTTCTGTTGCAAATTTCATCAACTGTACTTGCTTTTCTCGCAAGACCTCTTCATCAAAAAGTTTAAAGAGCACTGAGAAATTCACAATCGTATCTGCCGCCATTACTTCAACCGTGCCTCTTAGCAGAGCTGCCTCGTTTTGACCAAAAAATTTTCACCAGAAAGGTTCACGGTTTGTATCAAAATATAACTGATATTATAATTAAATTAGAGCATGAGAAACATCAATAAACTAAATTAAGAAACTATAATTTGGGGAAATTTCATCTCAGCTAGAATTGGAGAGCCATTTTCATTTTGTTGCTGTAACTTTCCACTTTTGTGTTCCAAATATGGTTCAATCAGCATTAGCTTCAAATCTTTGATTGGTTGATGCGACAGACACACTTTCAAGTCCGAACCAATCATAAAACGGAAAACTGTAACCAAACGCCAAGAGAGGCCACTTTTAATCGTTTTTAGTGCCATCCATTCCAAACGCCGGGTGTAAAATTTGATACGATAAATTGATTTCAAAGATTTTAACTGAATCTTGTTCACAAAAGTAGAGGCAATTTTTTGTCGCGAACTTTCTCTGAAATCCTAAAGTTGACAATTGCATTTCAACACTGTTTACTGCAAATTTTGGTCTTAATTTGCCCCTAATATGAGCGGAAATGTTGGGTGGGGAGGAAGAATACTCAATAACATTTATCCAATACATCTATATGAACGATTTCATTCCAAAACCCCTGTGTCGATTGATCAACTTGGTATTTTCTTTACTAGGCCTAACCTCTATCGCAAGCACATGTAGTTTACATACTTGCCAAGATACCTGCAAAACTTTTTATATTCAGCCTTACTTTCCTGATCCATTTCAAATTGCCTTCTTATCAACCAATCAAAGATTCGAAGCTCATGCTGGTACAATCAAAAAATTTCAGTGAGTTTTGATAAATGAAGCTTTTGACAGACTATTAGAAGTTTGTGAGCAAAATTTCTGATATGAAAACGAGAATATTTTACGTCAATCAACTTTTTTTTAATTTGAAATAGGAATTCAAATTAAATCGTGAAACCAGTAATTTCTATTGGTTCACTGGTGAAATCACAAGCTTCTTAGTATTTTTTGCTCAATAAGGAACATTTGAAATTGATAAATATAAGGAGAGAGCTGAATACACCACGTAAAATGAATTGCACAAAGATAACTCTGTTGAAACCAAACGACGAAGAAAAGAGCTCATGATGGAAATCGATTGATAAATTATTAATCAAGAAAAATCAATTGTTAACATGTTAGTAAAGTACAGTATCATATCAATAATCAGATATTCTTCAAAAATCAATATATAAAACATTTAAAAGTCATCACATACCCTAGAAAACTTTTACAATTTGCAAATAACTTGCAAACTTGGAAACTACCATAACAACTAACACAATAACATTATACAACAAATTTCAACACTTGGCAACGTTTCTATCTATCATACAGCGAAGACAAATAAGATTCAAATGTGTATAGGAAATACAATAAGTCTACTAAATAAAGCCTTTATAAATTTAGGAGCAACAGAGCAGCTCACAGGTTTTTGAAAAAATTCACTCACATAGATGAATCACGGCCATATTCAAATCATTTCTTCATTATTTCTAATATAATAAATCGACTATTACCAACATAATATATTTATGGTGATTAAATGATTTTGATTGTAAAAAGAGGCTAGCAAAATTAATCCTCTGATGGCAAATTGTAAAACTGAACGAGCAAATTTCACTCAAACTTGAGAAATAAACATCCAACACTTGAATTGTTCAGGTTTATTATCATGATGTTTTTTAAGGGACTTAGAGACAGAACTACATATTTCTGGGAACGAATGGATTTACGTGAGTTGCCCTGTGCTCAGGTTCAATGGCTAAAATCTAACACACATACCAAAAACATTACTCTAACACATAGCAAAAGATTCATCTGATGAACAGAAAATTAACAATAACTTTTCAGCAAGAAGCTAAATGAAAATAAAAAGAAACGGGTAAAAGAAACAGAAAATAAGATTTCTCCGCCGAAAAGAAAAATTGCCCCATGCACTACGTTTACCAATAGCAGTATAAATAGGTTCTACAGAATCAAAAATTTTACACAAGTATAAACTGGATACACTTCAGTAGGTATCGATGACAAGGTACTCCTCTGACAGAATAAAACTAGCAAAGAAGGGTGGGTCAGGGCCCCACCTTAGCAATAAGAGGCCAATGACGCAGAAATCATACTTTTATGTCTTCCATATGTCTACTGTATACAACAATACGATTCATTACCATCTTTCTCAAGATATTTAGCCTTAAGATTGGTAGTTTTGTCTGAATCGAAAAAACCTCTTAAGGTTTCCTTATCGCCAAACTCGGAAAGGAGAAAAAATATGACCGAGGGCCCACTAAAGATAACATAGCCCAAAGGACTTCACAGTGGTAGATATCAACCTCGGAGGAGGATGGATTGACATCTACTTTGTCATTATCAGTACTCTATTTTGCACATGCTAGGGGTTGGGGCCGGGTGCGAAATCAAGGATTCTATGAAGGTGACAATGATCTAAAAAGCTTTGCACCCTCGGATCAAGCCTTGCCATTCCCGCCTTCCATCATCCATTCCAAATGCATTGCATTATAATCACATAGATGTCATTTATAGCAACTAAATCTTGAGGCCACCTACGTTAAAATCCCTCCGTTTTCAGGGAAGCAAATCTTCACAAGTCATCCTCCCATAGTAGATTACTGTATACACCTTTAAGGAGCAATGAAATATTTATTATATTTACAACGCTCGCCATTGCAGGCTAATATTTGTTACCCATTGACGGTAATAGGGTGTGGTTTTGGGAAGCATCGTCTGTTTTTTTCGTCAGTGTCAAAAGTCTCTCCATTAAAAATCTTTTGTCTCTTCCTTCCTGGAAACAAATTAAGATACAATTCAGTCGAAATGCAAATATGTAAGGAAATTGAAGGTAATGAGGACATTGTATATTGAAATGGAACAACAGCTGAATATGTAGAACGACACTGTACGATGGTTCAGTGGTTAGGGTCCCGGATTACGATTACAGGGATCTGGGGACGAGTCCCTGCTATGACCAAACTTTCCCAAAGAGTGAGGAGAGTCGCCCGCTCTCTGCAATTCCAGGCATAGGAATCATGAGGTGTGGTCACATCGAGAGGCAGGGCTAGGACACCGCTCGACATGCACAGCTTCTTATTGTTCTAAAAACCACATTTGGATGCTAGGTAGAAACAAATATAAAATGCAAAGTTTAAGGCGAAGTAAATGGAGATCGGCAGTCGAGGTAGGAACAGGTATCGGCCTGTCTCCCTAATTCTCTTTAAATGATCTGTATCCTCCTCTGTGCATCTGAAGGAGCGAAAAGCGGTGAAATGATATTTCCATTCGTTTTAGGTATTCGAAGGGATAAGCCCACGATTATATGATTTAATACCTGGCCTTGGGTATGGTTTTCGTTGTTTGATATTTCCAGTTTGATATTTAGCTATCCAGCGCACAATATTTCATTTCTTAATGACAAAAAACGAGAAGTGCTGAGACGAAGTAAAACCTGCTGGTGGTGCAAAAACTTTTCAGCATTCATACATACTGGTGGAGGAAAAGTTGTTGACATGCAAAAAATAAGAAATAAGAGTATCTTACCATGACAAGCTGGTCTTTAAGCATTTCAATCATACGTTCGTGAGCTGTTGTCATTGACCGGAAGTAATATAGCAGCAAACTGAAAGGGGGCAGTGCATAATTAGCAAATAAGGAGCGAAAAAACAATATGATATTTTTTAATGAATATTACTGTTTTACTGGATTGTCATATTGTGCTCACTGTGGTATAGGTAGAGCCAATAGTTGCGTGCAAACCGGTTGCAACCCGGAATCGCAACCCGGAATCGCAACCCGGAATTGCAACCCGGAATCGCAACCCGGAATCGCAACTCAGAACCGTTCTGTTCAATATGTCACAGGGTGTAATATCCTTCTCACACATGTAGCGGAACAATTTTTTTTATTTTTCATGTTCAAATAAATTAAGAAGGGTAACCCTTAAGCAAATGCTGGTCTACAAGATTCATTGAAAACAAAGCTAAAATCTAGCAATATACAAAACTAATTTACAATAAATATTAAAATAGAATTACAGCTTTATTTTCTTTTGGTTTTGGAAATCTGCAGAGAGATGTTTAATTTTGACAAGAAGGGCATTCCATGCCTGTAAACCTCTAAAGAAAAGCATTTTTGCCAATTATTGAAGTTTTTAGGTAGTTGGAAGTCTGTATATGAATTGCGTAAACACGCAAACGCCTTTCTGAATTTCTTATAAATAAGTCTGATATATATGTTAGTGCTAGTCCATTTAGGGCCTTGTAAACCATAGTGTTAATTTCATTATTGATCAAATCCTGAATTGCTTTAAGTCCAAGAGTATCTAACAGTGGGCTATCATAAGCATCAAGGCTGCTATTTGTAATTATCCTTGCTGCTCGATGTTGAAGTTCTTGCGAACGGTTCTTTTCGGTTGCACCACAGTTTCCCCAAACTACGCAGCAGTGTTTAAAGTGGGGCCCAACAATACCAGTATAAAGTGTCTTTCGGGTGTCCTGAGCTAAAAAACATTTGGCATTGTTAGAAAGCCAATTGCTCTTGGATTTTTTGTTGACAGAGCTTTGATATGACCTTTCCAGTTAAGGTGGTTATCTACTTGTGTTCCAAGGTATTTCGCATTTTGGACACTATCAAGGGTAATATCCCTCTCTAAAACCAGCAGGCATTTTCATTGTCACTACAATGTCCCTTACAATCATCCCCCCCCTCGGCCTAACAAAAGTTTTAAGGTAGCAAGGAGAGCGGTACTCTGCGTACCAGAACCTAGGAAATCGGAAACATTACATACTATAGTATTTTTTTTCCGGTACTCCTTAGAGTTTAAAACGTCGGACAGTGGTCCAAGGTAAGCAAAAGTTTATATCAAGGTGCGGATCGAAGGAACGTTGATAGAAGTATTGGCACGTTTGACTGGTTCCTTGATTTTGAATAATCACAAAGGGTATACAATAACGCTCCTTAGTTGTATGGGAAGAGTCCTGTGTTATGGTGCATCCTTCAGGCGGCTTTTACGTTGTTCGGAGATCTTATTGCTAAGTCTTATCCGTTGTAAGTCCAGTAGACAAGCGAATGGATGCACATTAAAGACAAACTCACCATATGATTATAAGAACTGGAACCAAAAACGCAGGCGTTTCCACGAAATTCATTATTTCAGACAAAACAGTCGGCCAATCCTTTATTCTCAGTGATATGATATCAAACATCTTTTTGTCAGAAAGACATAAAAAGTTTCTGTTGAAGAAAATATCAAATCGTTAATAATCATATGAATGACTAGCCAGATCAGAATTTTCTTACACATTTATACTTTATTTCGAAACAAATAAAAACAATACCAAAAAAATTACAACCCAACACAGCAACAGAATACAACCCATCCTACATTTGACAAAAAAATACTCATTCCAAAATCCCTGAAGTTCAGTTCAGTTCAGTAATTTATTCTAAATTCCACTGTATACATACATTTGTTGCAAGTTCACATTAATCCAAAGTATAAACAATGTAAAGGGAGTTCAATAATATAAACATTGCAGAACAAATACAAAGCAGATAAGTAAGTTAGTAGTGCACACAGGGAATTAATTAAATGAGGAAACTCTTTCATGAGTTCATGAGAAAACTCTCTCGAAGGGATGAGTTTAAAGAATTTACATTTCACACAGTGAGAGTCTAAACAAAAACCATATGATATTTGAAAGTAAATTACCTAAATGGTCCACAATTTGAAGTTGTGACTCTGAAAAACAGAATGCATGCTTGTCAGAGGAAATGTCAGTTGGTTTTATTGTAGATTGAAAAAATTATTGATTGGGCACGTGACAAACACCAGACATTCTAGCTGTGATTTTCATTGGTTTCGTTAACGCCGCATTTGATTGGTCATTTGCTTGTCGAATATCATTATAACCAATCATATTTTCGGTAGTAGACACGTGCCAACACAAAGTGTCCCTCTTCTGTACCGTAAATCCTCGAATCGCCCCCCCCCCCTCGAATAAGCCCCCACCCTAGAACTACAAATTGTCAATAAGCCCCCCTTGAATAAACCCCCAATGCTACCGTAAATTCTCAAATTGTATTCCTCAATTTGATGATTTTTGCCATCTGAGGTCGCCTATGGCGTTTTATTGAATTATCACAACAAATTCATACTTTTGGTAGTAATTAATTAAATGCTCAAAAAGAAATTTCTACTAAAATAAACGAGGTCTTTTAATAATGTCTTCTTAATGTCAACAATGATTCTATAAGCCCCCCCTCGTATAAGCCCCCCCCTCGAATAAGCCCCCATCCAAAAATATCAAAAATAAATAAGCACCCAGGGGGCTAATTCGAGGATCTACGGTAATGCACATTATCATCTTATCAGCATAGAAGCATGTTGAGTTGCCTATCGGTATAGAGCTCCCTCACTTTATAGCAAACAAAGAAAATGCACGGTAGTGGGCGGTTATCTCTTGAAAAAACTAGAACGACAGTTTTATTTATTTGGAAGTAGGCCAAAATATAGAAAATAGGAAGATAAAATATGAAAAGCCTGTTTGTAAGCTAAAAGTTTTATATGAATGCTTAATGAAAAGAATAAACTAATGTCAACACAAAAATATAAATCGAATAATCTTCTATAAATGCATATCAAGAAACTTTTTTTCGGTAGGCCAATCTTTTAAATTCGCATGGTGATTTCTAACAACAACGGGTCATGTATTGAAACATTTTAAGTTAAAAGATCTTTTCTGAAAATAATTTTTGACTAGTTCTGTTTTTAACACAAAACAAATCCTACTTTAGGTACAAGGAAACATTTTTGAAGGAAAATTAATTAAGAAAAGATTTAAGAACTTTTAACAAACCGTGTTAATCCCCATCCGACGCCAAGAACACAAAGTAAAAAAGTCAGCAACAATAACAGAGTGAAGAAGTAGTTATTTCTGGATCCTTGATAAGGTTTTGAGGCTGGTTTGCAGTTGAACATCAAACTGATCTAAAGGTGTTATAATAATAATAAAGTTTTTCATTTGTAATAATTATTCATGATGCTTGGAGAATAGGGGAATTTAGAGGTCTAAGGGGTAGATAATTTGAAGGGGTTATGCAATTCATTAGAATTGGAAAAAATAAGAAATGCTCTGTGATAGTTAACCCTAGAATTGTGAGAAATTTGAGGACCAAGCTGCGGTTTTCAATTTCTATCTTAACTTATTTAATTCAAAAGTTGTACCCCGGATAGGCCTGTGTAGTCGGACCATTTCCTCACGCCCCTTGAAGGTCCGATGTAACGAGATTCAATTTTAGAATATTCTCAATATGATATGAAAAGTAGGCAATAAATATAAATCACTTTTTTTTCTTGGTTTTTTCAAATAGAAAATGAGAGAAAAGTGCTCGTTGAAAAGATACGACAACACGCAAACTAAAAACGCAAATATGTATGAGATTGGAGAAGTAAATATGGGGCTTACCTTCTTGACGTAAAATACGAGAATCAACTTTAAAACTCCTATTGCCGGGATTAGTGGGGCGAAGAATGTGCCGATCCTGCAAAATGAAATCTAGAATAATCGATCATATTCAATCGTAAAACCAAAAATTATCAACACAAATGCTTGGTACATGGTAATGAGAAAATCAAAAGAAGTCTAAAGTGCTAAGGTTTAATGGGAATACCAATCATTGGCTATTACTAAGTAACAGTCCATAAAAACATACCATATGAGAGCTTGCCCATACACCAAGTCCAAAACATTTTTTGGAATCTGAAACTCTTGTTGGCCTATTTTCTCTCCAAGATTACAGCCACAGTTGAGATACAAGCTGACATATCTACAAAATTAAAATATGTTAAATCAGAAAGTAAAAAGATATTGGCAGAGGAGAGAACGCGGAAGCAAACAACAGAGCAGTGGGATGATTTTGCCACTATGCCAAAAATTAAAGGCTCTCAAATCTGTAGGAATTATAGGGTGCCCAACAAGGGAAGTAAAAACAGTTTTAGATATTACAGAAGGAAATTCACCGTTTCACGATTGGTTTTTAAAAAGACAAGTTAGATCAAAAGAGCCCAGAAAAAGACACACAGCCAATGATTGTGGAAAAGACCTTTAAAAATTGATGGTAAGAGCATTTTACAATGCTGTCGGGTGACGCCATGTTTTATACTTTCAAAGGACTATACTCTGCCAAAATAATGCTTCTCGAGAAAGAATCATATTTTCATAATAATTAGTTTAGCAAGTCAACGGCAAATAGCACATATTTCCAAACACAAAAGCTATCTAATTTACATGAAGTGAGAGAGAGAGGTGGTGACACACTGGGATGTGCAATGATGGTTCATTGCACATCCCACAAACACAGTTATTTAATTGGCAGACAGGATGAAGACTTACTTTCGAGATGTTTCTGCAAATATGGTGATAAATACAACAACAAACAAGTCGATCCATATCAAGTTGTACATCTGTGCACCGATCGAATTTTCCCAGCACTGTTTAAAAAAAAGAGAATTGTAAGCGGGTTTTACAGTGGCCTAGGGCCCCCTAAAGATTCGAAACATGTCTTTGGTCAAAACATGCTCTTTTTTTCCACATGATCTCAGGGATCGCTGGTTTGGCAAGGATCGCACAAATTTGTGACCAGCGGTCGTTGTGTCTTGATGGAAACTGTCTATTTGTTTTTGGTAGCGATCGTTGCGTCGAGAGAATTTTTAATAGATTTGTGTGATCCTGGCGATATCAGCGATCATTGCAACCACACATTAAGTATCAAAAAACCAGGTGCAAAAAATTCCGGTGGATTCATTTTCGGTGGAAAATTTTGGCGGAAAAAATTTCGGTCATATTTTTGAAATTTCGGTGTATATTTTAGCAAGAACTTGAAAAATTTCGGTGGAAAGAAATGATTTCGTTGAGTAAAGAAGTTATTTCTATCTTCAACATAGAATCATCTGCAGCGCAGTCATAAAAGTTACAAAAATCGAATATTGTATTGTCAATAAATGGAACTGAAGAGTAGGCAAGAATGTCAACTCAAATTTCTTGAATGTAGAGAGCAAAAGAAAAGACAGTGAAGATGAGTTGGATATCTTATTTGTTGATGATAAAGGAGAACCAGAAACTGAAAATTGATGTGTATTAGTAATACTCAAACAGACGTATAGTACTACTCAAACCATATCAATTAATTTTTTTGTTATTTTGAAAGTGGATCGGTGTAAAACGAGATTTTTCTAGCGTTTGAAAATTTTGGAAAGAAGAAATTTTGGTCTCAAAAAATTCGGTGGAATTAATTTTCAGTCGCTGCCCTGCTTCACCGAAAATAAATCCCATCGAAATTTTTGGTACTGAATGTATATGCGTTTAATCGGCCTAAACAAACAAAGATGTAGCCCAACTAATTTCCTTGTTGAATGAGAACACGGGGGTAGCTTATAACAACCATAGACTGCTGACCTGTGTGCGATAACTGGCAGTTGTGTAGAGAGTGATAACCAAAACAGTAACAGAAGCGAGCTTTAACAAAACAGACCTGGAATAAAAGAAACAGCACCTCATACATATTCAGTTTGAAAAGAGAGTATGTTCTTTCTATAAACATAAAAACGCCTGTATATACGCTGTTTTGGGAGCTCCCTGCTCACCAATTAACCAAAAGCTCATAGCGTAAGTAATCGTATAGAAAACAATTACAAGATCATTAACAGGCTGCATGTTTCAGAATAAGAGTATGATAAAAGTATGACGTCACAAAAAACATTTTTCATGATTTTTTCCCTTTGACTACATTGACCTAAAAATAACACCACGAAATACCTCTGAAATGCAAATCAGTTCGATATTTAAAAAATTTGGCAAGGTATAACAGATTTCCCAAACAATCAGCAATGATAAAATCCAAAGTAATTTGTAAGCCATTTTGATTTTGAAAAAATGACGTCATCATACCTCCAGAGAACAAGTGCTACTTCCAAACGTGGACTCCAGTCCTCCATTTCTGTTAAATATTCAAATATAAGTGGCAGAACCAAGTTTAAAGCAGTGATTGTGAGCGAAGATGCCCATTTTTTCATCACAGCATTGAAATCTGATTGATCAGCTTCCTAGAAAAGCGAACAAATTTTAAATTTAGTTTTCAATAAAATCTAACAGTGATTATTAATCCTTAGATTTTAGCTAAGAGATTAAATTATTTTTCGACAGTATTTAATTCCTTCTCACAGTGTGGATTTATCCTCTTAAGCACTTCTACCTAAGAAATCAATGGACGTATTTCATTGCAGGGATTTGAAACACTGAGCGGGGATTTGAGCCAAAAAGAAACGCAAATCTATTCTAATCTCTAGAATTAAAAAATGAAATAAGGTGACTTAAGTAAAGTATCTACACAAATTAAGCCTTTCAGAAAATAAAGAATGGCAGACAGAGGGTTTAATGTCTACTAAGAGACAAAATTAACGAAATATTAGAATTTTATTAAGACCTAAAACAAAATAAGGCTATTCCTCGACTGACTAACAGAGTTTTTCCTACATACTTGCTCGTTACAGCTATATCATAAATCTCATAAAATCGATCGTTTGCAAGAATATTTAAATTAATCGTTAGAAATGAATTTGGCTGTTTCGCTAGCATTGAAAATATATGTGTCTGCTAATATACATGTTGAAAGATATTTTTATTAACCTATGAAAAACTAAACTAAGTAAAAAGATCACTTATGACGAGTCTTAGGAAAAGAACTAAGGTTCTCAAACATGTTTCAGAGTAGTGCTACAATTCTACAGATATTGAAACATGGTTTTGCATTTGCAGATCTGAAGGTGCTTCCAGCCCAAGTAGCAATTAACCCTCTGAAAGGACATCGGGAGTTTAGAAGCCAAATATTGAGCTCATCTTACCCCACTCGCTACAGCTTGCTCTGATATCTCGACTGTTTTGATGATTGCATAGACGCTGCCCGCAAGGAAACCCATTATCAGCAAGTTGATGACACCTCTGATTGTGTAAATCTTACATTTCTGAGCTCGTGTTCGACTCTGAACCTTCTCCCTTCTTTTTTCTTCAGCGAGTTCAGCCTGGGCAGAAAGTTAAGATGGAAAATTATAAACCATGTTCTAAAACCAAGATTCAAAAAGGGCTTACTGATCGAAAGGTAAGAAGAATTTCCTCTCTCTAATTTGGGGGATACTTAGACCAACTAACTATACGCTCCTAGATGCTTCATAGCCTTTTTCTCGTGAGGCCTCGATTACAGACAATGGGCAAAACAAAAGCTTAGTTTCAACCTAAGTATAAATAGATGCTAATTATCATGAAAATTGTAAGATAATACATATATAAAAAAGCCTAAAAAACGGGAAATAGACCTGAACGAGAACAAGGAAGCAAAGATCTATGCGCAGGGTTTTTAGAAGGACGGTTAAATAGGCAGGGACGCAGGAACAACCAAGGAGCAAGCGTCAAGCAAGGAGCAAGCGTCTTTGTAACTGTCATTTTGCTTCGATCGTCTATAGGTATCTTGAAACTCGGCTAACTTTTAGCATAAGAACTTTCTTTACAGATTTTGAGAAATGTCGTCATGAATAATGCAATACTTCAAAATTTCATATGAATCTGTTATAATTACTTGTCAAGGACACTTCTATGAAAAAGGCACTTTGGCCCCCCTTGCCCCTCCTATCAAAGGCAACAGGGGCGGTTGGCCCCCTCACTCCCCTCTCCTGCGTCCCTGTAAATAGTAGTCGTGAACTGTTAATTGAACAAGTGAAAGATTTTCACTTTATCAACGATGGTTAAATTTTAGCGCTTACACACTGAAATTTAGTAATTAGTTAATCAATAACAAAACTGAAGGTAAATAGAGATTTTCCAAACAAATTAAAATAAGCTCTCTTTACTTGTAAATCTTGGAAAACATTTTTCTTCTTCAAAACAGCAGCTTTTTCGCTTGTGATGCAGTAATCCCAGCTGGCAAATATTTTATTGCAATATGAATAGAACAGTCCACCACTTTCAATTACACTTTCTGTAAACCCAGTTGAAAAGCTTAAAAAGATAAAAACATGTCTTAACAATATTTGAATTACAAACAGCTTCTAATTAAATCATTTTTTAACAAGATCATTCTTGAGGCAATTTTTCATTTTCTTCAGGTAATCTGAATCGACAACAGGGAGGAATGATGAAAATTAGTACATTATTAGTACATACAAAAGTATATTACGGTTACCAAAAGGCAGCAAAATTAGGGCTGTTTAATACGGTTGGACAAAACTAGGTAGGACCAAAGGTTCTATGGGGATTATTACAAAAATATTGAAATGGGACTTCCTAAACAACTGTTTTGCTAACAGACATTTGGAAATGCAGATAAATTGCAAAAAATATGCTTAACCTTTAAGCAAAACCAAAAAAAGACTTAATCTACTGTGCTTCTGAGATACTGAAGTTCTGTGCTTTAATAGGATGTTCTCAGTAGCGTAGAGAGAGGGAGGCAAGAGGGGGCAGAAGTTTCCCCTTCCCCAATGGCAAAGTCTCTTTGAAAAATTGTGTTTTCTGGCGTTGCAAAGGGTGTGGACCCCCATTTTCTATTGCTCAACTCGCCTTGCGCCCCCCCCCCCATATTACCACGCCGGCTACGCTATTGGATGTTTTGAATTAAGATAATATATACTTACTTATGGACCATTATGATGAGGCTGACGATCAAATAACTGATTCCAACCAGCATGTAGGCAAGAGGCATATCATACTTGATGTCTGTATTTTGGAGAGTTTGGTTGGAATACGTGCCATAAAACATCAGGGTTGAGCTGATATAACCCTGCAGGGAGAAGAATGTAAGACTATACTAAAACAGCTAATATTATGAATTATCAAAATCATGCAACGGGCAAACAAATATATTGTTAAGTATGATGAAAATATCATAATGACATTTATTGCAATGTTTGCTAGATACAGAGGTCCCAAAGCTTCGATGTCATTTTGAATTAAACCAATTTGCAAAATGGGCATTCTTCTTGTTTATTTTGGTATAAAATATCGACGCCATATCTTTAATATTGAAGTCCAAGGAACTCAGCGAATTAAAATCGAAGGGGGATAGGGTTGCCTATACCCAACGCTGTCAGTGCCTTTCAAATTTTTGGTAGAATGGAAACACGTTAACTACTGATTAGTAATTTCATTGAATTAGAGATGGGACAATGTTTCAGAGGTTTACTTTCAGGGTTAATATAACATTAAAATTAATCGCCATTCATTTCCCAAATTTCTTCAAAAGAATTACAAAGATCGCATCTATTGTGGAACAGGCGCGATGTATGAGACAAGTCTAAATACGATGCTAATACCAAAACTTGAAAAAAGTCACTTTCGCAGCCAAATCCTTAAAGATAGATCCTTTATTCTACATATATGCTCTTTTAAACCTCTATATACACTTACTTTGAGTTCAGCTGAGTTAAACTATTGTCCAACGTTTAACGTCCCTCTATTAGACAATTTAGGGACTTGAGGGGGACTTTAATTAGTATATGTAGGATTCATTTCTTCAAGAGGATAAAAATAGAAAATCAGGAAACGTCAATCGTCAAACCTTTCAACATTTTTCAGATATGGACTTTCTGACAAACAACGACAAACATTAAAAAGTGAATTGGTTCATTGTTTAACCAATTTATAAACATCCCCTCTTTTTAAGGCCACTATCTATTCAATGTCCCTTCTTGGGAATTTTCATCAAGCCGAAGGGCGTTAAAAGAGGAATTGCAAAGGAATTAATGAGAAGTAATAAGTGGAGTAGCCTAGGGCAAATTAAACTCGAAAATTGAAACGTAAACAAGCTTTGAGCCCTACCTGACCAGTGATAAAATCTACAATATGGTCTTGAACACTTTTGCCCGACGAGTTATACAACGGGACAGAACACGTGCCACCTGTGAGCGGACTGAAGGAGGAGCCATTACTTGGTAAAGTTACGTTTGGACTTGTAGTTGAAACTGTCTCATTGCTCTCCTTTAAGGTGTTTCCCTCTTTTAAAATCTGCGGCACTGTCAGGAAACTGAACACCAATACGAAAATAATAACATTCAAAAGTAGAAGTGATTTCAAAAACAGGAAATAGGAGAGCACGCCGTTTCCAAATTCACCTACAATAAAAAGTAAATTTTAGATAAACTAAAGAGATTGAAGTCACAACTACTAATAACAAGATGCAAAGACTACTGAATTTCCAAACTACTACATTTTACTTTCAAAATGTTCGGAAAATGGAATCACGCATTTTTAACGCTTAAAAGAGAAAATATTTGGATGATATTCCTTAGAAAAGTTTGCACTGGAAACTGAACACGACATAACAGCTAAATCGAAGTAAGTTTAATTTTATAGTTGGTTTGTTGACCAAAGTATAACGGGAAGGAATTGCAGTAGCAAGTAATCTGATTAGTATGAAAGAGGTTTCCAAGTTAAGGAGGGGGGGGGGGTAATTTGATAAATCCCTGAAGGGGGACATTCGGACATTCGAGTATCTTTAAACAAGATGACGCATCGCTCAAGAACATTTTTTTTACAATTGTGGACTAAGCCTAAACAATGTTGTTGCCACCAACCGGGGGAGGGGGGGCTTTACGGCGTACCAACCTCACGGTAGAAGTTTTCGAGATTCACATAACCGAAGGGCAGTAATTCTGAGTCAAAAATCGAGCATGAACTGCAGCACGTTCCCTTACACAAAATAATTAACTTTAACTTGGGGGTGAAGTAATGTATAAACCTTTTGTAGATTAAAATATGTAGAGCTAAAATAAGTTTGCACCGAATTTGCACATCTTTCAGATAGAAAATCTTCAGCGATTAATAAAAAGTATTCTAGGTAAATATAAGTAAAGGAAAGCTTATAAATACTGCCTTTGATCTTATTTTAGCACAGTTAAACGGCAAGAAGCATTGATCAAAATTCAAAACGGCCAGTCGAGGAGTTTACCCTTAAGGAAATCATTCTTGATGAAGCATTGAAACGGGTAGAGTAACAAACTTTCGCTCGCTTTCTAGCATTAAAATTTAAAAAAAACAAGCAAAATGCTAATTTTGAAGGCAAGAAAGAGAAAAAAATGTCCAAAAACCTACAAGTGACGAGAAAATGGAACAAAGAGAAGCGAAAAAACATTGAATTGGTTGCAGTGTTTGTTTTTCTACACTAATATTTAATACAGACGTTTTGGGAAGAAACAGAAAAATGCTTAGAGCGAGAGCAGGTCGCTTTCAAGCATTATATGAAGGTATGTGATAACAGATATAGGAAAGCTGCGGTTAATTAGACTGAAGAAGTAAAACAAGGACAAACCACGACGAAGAATTATCACAAAAGTTATCTGAAATAGTTGTGGTCTTTCTAAATGGTTAGAACAAGGCACTGGGATGAATAAATTATGACATACCTTCGACTTCTTTCAAAGGCCCTCGCCATAATTCAAGAGAACCGAAGAATTCATTTAATCGCATTTTCATCAAAGCCCAGGACTAAAAGGCGAAGAAAAATTAGCGAGGTTAAATAGACTGTATAGGTCTTTTTTGGACAGATAAACAATAGCACAGCAGAAACCATGATAAGATTTCGCAATGATCAACAAATTGACTCAGCCTCCTTTTAAATGGTACTCTGCTTCTTGTTGAAGTAGCTTCAATCAATAAATAAATCAGCAATCTTAGCATGTACAAGGTCTTTGGGCATCCTCCTCTTCACTTAATGCAAGAAAGCAAAGTTTTAATTATTATTAGTAGGGAATATTAGTAAGTATAAAAGCAGGAGGCAAGGGTTAATTACAGATTGAAGATATTGAAGCCCTTGAAGTTCTTGTCATGCTTGCAAAGAGGGGGCATTGCCCCCTAGTGCCTCACGGTACTCCAATCACCAGAGGCTTTGAAAAGCATTGCTGTAAACATTGCATAAAGTAATTCAAGAGAAGAAATGCGTTTTTTATAAGAAATAGGATAAATCCATGAAAGTAAAAAGATATCTCTTTGGTGGAACTTAAACATACCATTCCAATCTTCAACTTGAAGGACTTCCAGCATGATAGATTTCGCTTCTTCCTCTGTGTTTCTCTCTCATGTAAATTTCTGAATGAAAGTTACAACAAGTCCTTGTTATGGACTGACAACATAGCAACTTAAAAGGTTAACAGTATATAATAAATGGCAATAGCTCATAGAATAGCCACAGCAACAAAAATAATTTTATTACCATCACTTTAATATCAAAGCTATGCAAAGATGATTGGTTTATTAATGTCCTTGGTGTAGCTTGAAACTTACTGAGCTCATATCTATAACAGCTTTTGAAATTTGTGGTTTTAATCCAGATAAAATATGTATTAAATGAATAAGCAAAAAATCATGAAAATACAAGAGAGACCTGAAGCATTGATATCACTGGAGCTCATAAAATTATGCAAAGTTGAGCTCAAAGAATACATGAATTAGTCCAAAGATTGTTTTAATCAATCTAACGAACAGAAACACACTCACTTGATAGACTTCTTCTGTGCAAGAGAAATTGGAGCTGCCTTGATTTTATCAAGATTCCTTGACTCAGCTAGTGGGTCATTTGTGCTGTCCTCAAGATCTAGCATTTCTAACTGACTTTCAACTCTGTCAACAGGAAGGGCAACTGCACTTTCACCTGTGTTAGATAACTTACCCCTGAGACTTCTACGACTTGCAGCTTTGTGATGAAAACTCATGGCAGATCTACTTGCTAATCTGCTTGGCAAGTCACCAAACATTTGAGCATCAGGATTGTCCATTTCCATTTCATCTTCAACTGAAATATTAAACAGTGATCAATTTGACTCAAAGGTAAAATGATGTTTTTTTTTCACTTTTTGTGAGAAATGTTTAATAACATAGTGAGCAAAACAATTTTGGGGAAAAAGGTTGAGTGAGAATTTCTCTAACACAGGTGATGAATTTTCTAGATAACAGATGAATTTTTCCAAGAAAAAATGTCTAGGTAGTCCCCTTAATACAAAACCTCAGATTCTTATTTGCATCCGTATTTCATTTTTTATTATATTGTTTTAAAACGTCCATCCTTTTGAACTATGGACATCGATAAAGAGTATGCTTTTTAGTCACTGGTTTTTCCGCATAAGGAAATTATATAGGAACCAGTTTTCACAGGTTTTCAGAAAACAATAGCCACCAGTTTCAATATTGGCGCAAAGATAGCATAATGCAAACGGTCACATCGAGTGGCTGCTGATTTCCTCGATTTTGAATTCCTTGGATACTTTGAGATAAAAGATGAAGTAGAAAGCTGTGAACTCCGTCGAACTCTTGTGAGGGTTCAATTCAGTATATAAACAGAAAAGCTGAGTCAGTCAGGGAGAAATGCAGCAATTGTTGCAATTGAAATTTAGATCAAAAATTAAAGATTTACAGAGAAACATAGCTCTTAGAATTTGACCGGTTTTTTGAAACCTGTGCAACCGGCCTAGATCCTTGCCTGCAGTGTTATAAAGTTTATAGATAGAACAGTTTGATAATTATTGGGAAGGGGTCCCTGATGACAGTTTCCTGCGTTTTGTGCTTTCAGATTCAGCTTAGGACCCTGGCTGCAATTTTTATGAAGATTTTCTTCTTCAATTTTTGTGGAAATGATTCCTTTTAACATTCGATAATCAAGGGTCCAGGAAGCAATCACCACTTTGATACCTATACCATACTGTGCTGTACTTGAGCATGAACATTTTAATGCAAAAAGACATAAAATGTTTTAATGGCTCTTTTAACATTTCTACCTTATTGCTAACACCAACAATGTTTTGCTGGCAACAACAATGCGTCTCATCCCACCTTAACTTCTTCAAATTGCACTTTTTTATAACTCAAGGGTATTCTTTGCAAGTGCTCTTAAAAACGGGAATGTTATCCTAGAACACACTTGACAAACAGTCTATCAAAGCATTGCTCTGTCTGCTTCCAAATAAGGCTGCTTTGTAATCTAATTAGTTATTACTTTGGAACTGTATATTTATGTTCTTGATTAAATTGTTGGGGTAGTTGTTAAAGAACAAAATGCTGCGTGTTTGAATATACTTCAAATATAAAGTTACTCTCTTTAAATGTGCCGTTCTGAAATTACTCAAGAAAATATCTTGCCAAGTTTACGTTACGTTATGCACAAAATGTGGTGAGCAATTTCTGCAAAACAGTCGGTGCAGTTTCAATCTCCGATACATGATTGTTTACACTCGTATGCCAAATTTGTTTAATTAAATCATTTTTTAACAATTAGAAGATGAAATGAAATTGAAATGAAATGAAGCTACTTTGACAATACGATTTGTTATCGGGTTTCGATTAAAAATGTCTAATTATCCTCTTTCTAAACGGGTTGGAAATTGATACTGCCAATGTTAGGTCCACCCTTGACTAGTTCTGCCGGGAGGTAATACAAACGAACTTTTCAGTGACTGACAAACCAAAATGAAACGTACAACAAAATATAGTCAATGGAAAGAAGTTAAGCTTTTGAATCTCAGCGGAAAATTCCTAAACAACCTGAGCAGTTGCTAGGCATAACAACAAAACGCAGAATAGTCACTGCGTGATTTAATTGAGCAGCCGGCGAAAATTTAGAAAAAAATACATCTCTAACTAACCTCCCAGGTCACGAAGTTCTACATCTGATGCAGTAGAATGTCCTGGAGTTACTTTTCCTGACCTCGACATTCTGTTTGTGTACAGCTTGCTCTTGCAAGAAACTCCGGTGGTTTATGCTGCAAAGGGCCTAACAGAAAAGCAATATGATAAATGCCGCTATGTCCACATCTGAAAGTTAATCACCAGATGGTTGGGTTGAACAGTAATTTAAAGAATAAAGCCTTGCCGCTCAATTTGTTAAGCAAATGTACTCTGCATTAAGGACTTGCAAAAGTCTACCGGTTACTTTTGTCCGCAGCCTGATATTCCGAGGCTATCAAATTCACTCTTTTCGAAAAATGGTTGGCTGCATTTGATTGACACCCATCCCATGATGCAACATAAACTAGGAAGTAAATTGTAATGGCGATGATAGTCGTTACTCAAATGTAATTTCCTTTTTCGATTTCTCAAATTTCAAGAAAATCTCCAAAGCTAACTTGAACTATAATTTGTTCGTCCCTGGACTAAATATTTGGAGTCTAAGTTACTTTTTCTGAAAAGGAAAGCAACACGTAAATCCGGTAGAGAAACTTGAAACAATATCTATGTCTGATAAGAGTTTTAACTTACTAAAACCACACAATTAACTTTGACCCTTATCACAATAAAGGGATGATAAGTGCCAAAATCTGGTACTTGTTAGTTAGTTGTGATTAAGTGAAAGGTAGAAGTAACATATTAGATACACCTTTATTTTTCATGAGTGATTTTTTTAAGATGATGAGGCTCGAAATGAGTAAAATTCAGGAATAAGTCGTGAATAAAGGCCGACTCGAATGTAATTGACACGGTTTGACTTTTTTTCTACCTGAGACTTTTGAGCAAGCGAGACAAGCTTGTATGTGCTAGTAGGTTGGATTTCCTCAGTGTAAAACGACAGTGACAAAGATTTGTTCGCTTACTTTCTTCTTAGATTCTCGCCACTTTCATGCAGTGTCACCAATGATTTAAGAATGAAGGCGGAGAATCACAATTTTTAAGAAAATTGAGGCTCAAGAAAAGTTAGGAAATTCTTGTAAAAACTCGCTGGGTACCGGTGTGTTTTTGTTTATAACGAAATTAGAGTCTACAAAATAATCGAACTTGCTCCAGACCTTATTCAAGTTATTTTCAACTGATTCACACCCAAAAAAGCTCAACATTTTTAACCAAACAATATCTGAAAAATTTCATCTATTTTTACCAAGTTTTTGCAGTTGTAATAAAATGAATTTTCATTACAAGATATGCGAATCTCTTTAGTGACGAGGAAAGCAGAGAAAGGAGAGAAAAGAAGACAAAGAGAGGTGGGAAGAGAAGAGGAGGGGAAGGCGGAATAAGGAGGAGAGGATAAAGAAGGGAATGAAGAGGGGGAAGGAGAGGACGGTAAAGGGGAAGGGTAGAGGGAATGATAAAGGGGAAGAGTAGAGGGATGAGATGAACGGAGAGAGGATAAAGAAGGGTATGAAAAGGGGAAAGGAGAGGAGAGGAAGGAAGAGGGGAGGAGAGAGGGTAAAGGTAGAGGGGAGAGAGGAATGGAGAGAGGAAAAAGAGGGGAAGGAAAAGGAGAAAGGAGATGAGAGGAGGGAAATAGGGAGGAGAGAGGGTAAAGGTAGAGGGAAGAGAGGAATGGAGACATTTTTAGATTCTATAGAATGCACACAAACTTCCACCGCTTATTGGAATAACACATGAACGGGTAGGTCATCGTAATTTTTGATCATAGATAAAAAAATTGTTACCCAGTTTAATTTTAGAATAAGAATACATTTCATTGCAACGTTATTGTCATTCATTCATTGAATACTTGCTAAATTACAGTTCAAGACATCAATAATTATTGCCAAGCCATACTTCTCTCTGGCACTAAATAATACAAATGAGTAACGTTTTCAACTAATTGAAATAGTCTGTCAGAAATGAATAGAATGAAAATTAGTAGGTCAAGCTTTTTTCCAATGATATAATTTTCTCATACGCTCGCAAGCATCAATTTAGAAGAGTCGCTTCATTTCTCGTCGAGAGATGCCCCCCTTGACGTCACAGTCCTCCTTCCCTTGAAAATTATCTCTTATTTGCGCCACTAGTTGTTACTTTTTACCAATCGTTACTTGAACAATCCTTTTCCACACTTTTTATACAGCCAACAAATTGTTACTGTGTTTCAATTATTCATCACATTTATGCATACAAAGCAAAAACCTATCGCTGACCAATATTCTATGGAACAAAACAAATTTCTTTATTTGATATAAATCAAAAACACAAAATATACACAAGCCTTTTTAAGCTGAAAACATCATACGAATGAAAGCGGTTTTTAAGACATAAACAACAAGGACGAGCCGATTTCTGAGCGAAAATCGAAAAGCTGCTTCAAAATACCGGGGGTAATTACTACAAGGTAGTTAGTCAGGGGGGGTTAAAACTAGTTAGTGAACGAGCTAATACAGCATAGCCTGCGTGCAGACTCGGAAATTTAAAAGTTGAGAGAAAGTAGAGTCTGCGCAACAGAGCCGCTTTTCTTGTTCGCTGACATCAACATTTTATTTTAAGCACTAAAACAACAACTCCATTAGCGTGCAATGTTTTTCTGTAATTCTAGTTGTTCAAAAGAACAAACAGACCTATTCTATTACTTGATACCATTAATTTATACTTCTGCTCGAAGGCGCCACTTTGAAAACTGAAAAAAAGCAATTGAAATTCCCCCAACTAATCAAATTCGGTTCCTTGATTTTGAGGAACCTGTGAACAAGAAAATCGGCTCGGCTTTGCAGACTCTACTTTTTCTCCTATTTTCAATTTTGTCAACAGAGTCTTAACGCAGGCTAATACAGCAGGGATAATGGATTGTGACGGGGGCATGTCTCAACCCTCTTCTCTGAAATCCGAAGAGTTCACTATTATTTGGACCGCATTTATGCTTTATTTAGACAATCAAATGGTCATGTTGGGAACAATTTGCCCATGCTAATAAACCGAGCCCAGAAAACATTGCAGTCACAGGGTCAAAGTCTGCACGCAGGCTAACGAATGTAAGGCAGGAAAGAAAAATTGTCAACAGCAAAACCCTACCATGTTTTCATTGTTTTTCTGAGAAAGAGAGAATTTCAGAGCTCAAGAATTTCAACGCAGAAAGGACGCTACTCTTGTGGGCTCTGCCTAAAATACAACCCCCCCCCCTTCCCGACAGGTGAATATTTCTACAATAATCAGCGTACGTTTCAATCAGTTTTATTCTTTGTAACGACTAGTTCACTTTGTTCCTCTTTTTGAGCTCTCTTTTTCATCACTCTGCTTAGCAACGATGGCCAAAGCGTTTTCAAAAGGATAGCAAGATTTGCTTTCATGTCAGCAATGACCACGTCTTCCTGTAAACATTCCACTGCGCTCAATATTTCCTCAGCAACGTGGCCTGGCTCCATCCCAGCGGCAGTTGTTGGATCGAGAGCTGCAACAAAAAAAGCAACATGAACTCAAAGGGGCATAAAGAAAATATAAGGTTATTTAACAAAATTTTTAAGGAATTTATTTAACAAAATTTACATTTTTATATTTTTGTGAAGATATTTAAATCAACTGATACTGAAAAAACAAGTTATCTAACGTGAAACTTTTAAAATTGGCTTTGAAAAAAGCAAACATTTGAGTATACTGTAAAATTTGAGTGCTGCTTCATTATTGTGAAATTTCTGACATTATTTATTGTTTGATTGATAGATATTACTGACCATTTATAAATGACACATTATGACTCACAAAATCCATTCCTTTGTTCCATCCAAAGCTAAGTCTTTCTGTTAATACAATATTAATACTTAGGTACTAAACAGTCTTTCACAAGCACTGTTACGCCATTAAATTATATATATATATATAACGAGTGCTTATCTGTCTATGACGAGCCCTTTCTTAGCTAATCAGTCCATGACTCTTCTGTGTATACGTGTGAGTGAGTGGGTGTGTGTGTCTGATACAAGTTTCTACTCCTCATAAAGTGTCCACAATGGCTTTTAACAATCTACTTACAATACTTCTTTTTTTCGCAGTGTAAAGACGGTATCTAGTTTGAATACATCGATACGTAAGTAGGAGGTGATAAATATATGGTAGGATACGCGGGGGAACTTTGTCGGGGAAAAGGGTATATAAAATATTATATTACCGGAAAACATGGAAAGTTAACACGCGAAAAACTAATATATCTTGACTAAACAGAAGCATGAACAAATATAGGCATAATGCGAGATTATGAGCTCTATTACAATACTAAAGCTTGGGTTAAGATTAGTTAGTATACTCAAAAGCTTCAGTATACTCAAATGTTTGCTTTTTTCAAAGCCATTTTTAAGTTTTGTACAACAAAAAGATTGTTAACTATTAAAATCGGATGAAAACCTTTGCTCTCAATCTAAGCTCTTCGGGTTGAATATAAAGTTATTAAAAGATGCATACACGAAAACTAATATTAAAACGGGAAAAAGACAATAACTCTTCGTTACCTTCTAGGCTGGTCCTTATTTAACACCTGCCCTTTTAACAATAGTGACTTTCTTTCTACGCCAGTTCTGTTTACTGCCAGTTAATTTTTTTGCTCTTAACTCATTTTTTCATAAGAAACAAAGCACCGGATTAGCAATCGGTTTTTCTAAATATTTTCCCTAATGGAAGCTTTATTAAACACAAACTTCTAAAGAGCTACTTTTTAGATACACAAAAACGTGTTATGATATTGAATGAGAACACCTTATTCACCACAAAGATCCCTTTTTCTATCTATCAGTTAAGCAGAAGGAGTTGCTTAATTGTCGAAAAGAGTTATTTCGATCCCACCTTTGAATGAAGGATTTTCCAGCAGTTTTTTAATGTGGTGGGTGATAAGTTATATGGGTCCTTTTTGTTCTCAGTAATATCTTTAGGCCTAAGTTAAACGTCGCTCTTCTCATACGCCCAATTCAAGTAATAGCTTCGGCCATGAGAAGTTCTTAAGGTTAAGGGTGGTCAGTAGCATGGTTTTTTGGTCTAAGTAATATTTTTAGTCATCTTAGGCTCTAGTATTTTATAGACGGTTGCTTATAAAGAATGGGTGTACCCAACGTAGCACCATTATCTTGGTGTAGGACACAAACTGTGCAAGACAGTTACTTTTTAACCAAGAAAACGACTAACCATTTCTACAGTCAAAAACTTTCGCGATGCACCTAGTTCATCGCAAACACAGAAATCCTGCATTGATCAATATTATCTTAAATTCTAGAGTGTGAAATTTCAAACTGGAATTAGATATTAACAAAGACAAGACATCTTAAACCAGAGTTTAGTCAAAACACGTCAGGGAACAATAATAATAATGCCTGCCTAGTTAACTTCTAAAAATGCTCGATTTGTACCAGTCCTAATATCGAGAAACGCCCATTGTTAATAGGCTTTCCAAAGTTTTTTGTACAATTTGAATAAAAAGGTGATTATATTGTACATTTCAATTTTACAAGAAAAAGAAAATTCTTTTTAGGCAATGTGTACCAGTACTAGTGCCAATAGTGCTAAGCTTCGATTGGGGGCTCGATTTCGGTGGCTCGATTTGGGGGGGGTTGTGGGGGGATTGTGGGGGAGTTGTAGCTTAGTCTAAAACAATTTGCGTACAAGTAGGGGCGGATTCAAGCAACAATGGTTCGGGGGGTGTTAGACACAAATTTTGGTGCCACACCCTTCAAGTCACTGGTAAATAATGGAAACGCCCATTTTTAAAATTCGGTTTTTAACTTTAAGGTAAAGACGATAAGAAGCAGTAGGGTAACCAGGGTTAGAAGATTGGAGGGGCAAGGAGAAGAAATTTTTGGTAACTAGACCCTTAAGAATTTAGGAAAACACCTTATTTGTAAATACGTTTGGAAAAGTTGGAAAAGCTTTGATTTTTTTACGTTGCAATTTGCTTTAGACAACGTCTTATGTAGCTTATTGTGGCTGATTCCATTTCCTTTACAATTCCTTCCAAAAGTTTATATTCTGAATCGTGCAAGGCGAGGAAGCACTACGTGTAAAAACTGATTTTCCAAAGCTGTAATCAAATATCTAAAAATAATAAACAGTATTCAAAAGTTTCAAACTAAGTCCGTTACGCTACTGATAAGAAGAAAAATACTGATAAGAAGATAAATAAAGTAAAATCTTGGCGTTACTTTGTTACTACTGACTACCAAAAATGATGTTTACCGAATGGAACAAACCGAAGGACACAGAAATATTGGGGGGTGTCGCACCCCCTACACCCCCCCGGCTAAATCCGTCCCTGCTCATAGAAATTATAGTGTAAGAAAGTAACAGAAAAAACTTACATCCATATTGTGTTCCATCCGATGTCCGTGCGTTAATGGACAAATTCGTACGAATGTACCCAGGGCTGATTAAAGTAACATTGATATTTGAGCTGGCAACTTCGGATCTGAGACAGGTGAAGAAAGCATCGAATGCATGCTTGCTTGCAGTGTCTACAAATTCAGAAATAATATTAAACGATGCAGTTCTCTGCAAGACTAATTAAGACTAACTAACCAATGAGGGCCCAAAATTTTGCCGACTATAACAACTACGGTATAAAATTTTTTGTCCGTTTAGTCGGGGTCACACTTTTAGAAATACCTCCGACAATCTCATACACCCATTATTCTGACTATTTGCTATCTTGAATAATGATGAGGATAAAAACCGTTCCCTAACTAGACTTCCCACTTTCTCGAACGAATTAGAAATTAATTTCTTGAGCAAACTAACTTCCTGTCAGAGTTTAATAGAGCAGGCGTTAAATGTGTTGATTAATAATATATGCCTGTAAAGAGGGAAAGTTTGCTTTTTTAATGAATTAAAAGAAAAATTATCACACTTGGTTGAGCAAATTTGAATGAGATATGCATGAAAGAAACTATACCCAAGGAAACAGGAAGATAAATGAGTCAATGCCCCTTAAGACTAAATGAGCCTTTTTTGTAAAGAAGCAATGTCTGACAAAGGGATCTTTGACAGAAACTCATGCTTACATGGTGACCTGAATGGAATTGCTATTTTTCCTTGAACCGTGCTTATTCCAACAATGTGACCTTCTTTTCTTTCAATCATTGACGGTAGCAAAGCTGTATAAAAAATTCATTTGAAATTACAAATCAGTTAGTTACAAACAGGATTTGAAAACACAGGTAGAGTTCTATAGTTCTTGCCAAATACAGTTCTATAATTATTACCAAATAAATTGGGAAGCTTTGGGATGGGGGCTTATTTGTGGATAGGGCTTCAACAGGGTTTTGGAAATCATAAGAAGAAAAGCTCATTTTCAAAGTTTTTTAGACTTCTTTGTGCTCATTTTGATGACTTATATTCTGCAAATAGATGCATACAACAACAAAAATTGATAGAATGCTTTTTTCAGTTCTTCAATTTCTGATTGTCATATCCTATTATTCTAAGTATCATAATTTACTAGACCCAGTTCCCCATATACGGAACTTCTGTAGTTTTTGAGTGATTAAAAGATGGCCTACATACACATGATTTATTAGTTGTTACTACAGGTAGTAACACTCATGAACTGGTAATTTACTGTGGACTGATATCATTCATTGCAAAGATTTATATGTTAAGGTTGGGGCTTATTAGCGATTCTTGGCTTTGGGGTGGAGCACAACTTTTGAACAGGTGTCTACCAGGGGACAATGCAATGATAAAAGGACAGATTATTTTCCTATTTTCAAAACACTTCCCTGATAATATAATTACCAGCAAGAAAGGGCATTTAAAACATTTATACTAAAGGAAATGCACAGATAACCCATTCAAAATACTGAATAAATACAATTTGAGTTTATCAAATTATTGTGTTCATTAAGGGTTTTTGAAAATGTCTATTACTTCCAAAGTACATTTATGTAATTCTATTTTAATGTATTTCGTCTAGAAAAAACTTACATTTGGTAAGAAGCAATGGTCCAAAATAGTTAACATTCATCAGCTGCCTATGCACTTCCATTTTAGTTTGAACTATGCTGCCTCTGCAACTTATCCCAGCATTATTGACGAGAATATCAATATGGCCATATGCCATGAGAGCCAGTTCCGCAGCTTTTGTTATGCTTTCACAATCGCTCAGATCAATTGGTATGACCTTTGGCCCAAGTGCAGAATCCTTGAAAATAAAATCACTGTTTAATATAAATGAATCTTTATATTAAAATGGTTTAATAAGAAAGCAAACCAAAATGGAAGACTGAAGGGTGTTAAACTCAGAATTTGAGTAAGAGGTAGTATGCCAAAGACTACATTGAATTATAAAGCAATCAAATGAATTTTTCAAAGTAGATCAGCCTTGATTCATTAAAGCAAATCAATTTATCATATGTTCACTCTTAATTTTGATGGTAGATTTCAATTGCAATTTAATTTTGACACAACATACAACACTCAACAACAAATACATCTAAAAGAACAAATTTCATTTCCAAAACACATGAAAATTAAAAGAGGTAAATATGTGATTGACTTAAAATACAGTTTACCTAAACAAAGAGTGGACAGAAGTGCAAGCAATTGAAACACAAATTTTTGGTGGTTTACATTTCTTGCACTGTAAATAAATTTCACATGAGAAGGACATAATCTAAGAGTTTGACATAACAAATGCTTCCTTTTTTATTTTCATTTTCAAATAATTTAAGGATCAATAGCCCTTTAGGGAATGCTTTTTTACAAGAGGCCCTCCATTTAATTTTTACATAATTACAATTGTAACCAAAGCTAATGCATAACACAAGCAATGTAGTCACCAATCACAATTACCAGGCTGTATCTTTTAATGATGCTGTCTTTCACTTCCTCGAGCTTCTCCACATTTCTTGCTGATAATATCAGCTTTGCACCAGCTTCAGCAAATCTGTATGCACATGCTAGCAATTTAAGCAAGTATACTCATGTAAAAATTGTATGCACATGCATTATCATATGGAAAAACTTTCCAATACTTTGATACTTTAATTCCATATTCAATTTATCAGCATGTTGAAAATCAGCCTGCAGAGTACGACAAATTCAACTGAAATCTTGAATGCACAAGTACAATGACTTTGTTACAAGAGTCCATTTTCATTGTGCACATTAGTGCGTACAATGATAGCTCCAAAGATAAGAAAATGTACATTATTGAAAGTTATTTTGTTATTAAAGCAATGAATCATTATGTTGATCTTGAGGAAGCTTAAAAAATTTTTCATTTCCCCTAAGCAATAGGACAAATCCATGCCACGCCCATATCCCAAAATGCCACACCCTTAACCAGGTGTGCAGGGACATTTTAGAAAAAGACTTCAGTAGTAGAGCCTTACCATACACTGCAATATTGATTGAATTGCTTACATAAACCTATATTATGGGAAAATCAACATTTTTTTATTAATAAATTCAATTCACAAAAGAGGATCCGAAAAGTTTATCTGTTTTCATCATTACCTTTTCCCAGACCTGAGGAAGCACCAGTTATAAGGACAACTTTGTCTTTAACATCGAAAACTTTACGTGGCTTGAAAATTGTTTTCTTCAACCACCATAACACGAAGCAAGGAACAACAAAAACTATTAAAGGAAGCATCTCCAACAGCAGAAAGGATTCGGTGTATTTCTCTGTCCCAGAAGTTTCAAGTTCTTTCATTGAGTTCACTCAAACGAGTCTCGAACGAGGTCACATCAATATGAAAGCGAGTTTCTCTAAAAATGGAAACCAACATCGCATGGGCAAAAACTAATAAGAAACCTACCTCTGATTGATACATATTGCTACTGTATTGTGCAAAATTGACCAACAGATCTCTTTAGACACCACTATATGCCGTAGAGAGAATTTGTTATGATTTGAACTACCCATGTTAATCCAAATAAAATAATACACATTCTGGTCCGTGCAAAGCCACTGCTCACTGCTGAAGCCCAACTAGGAAACAAGATGAATGCCAAAGGACTCCAGAAGTTGTTAATCTCCACGACCAAAGCTCAACAGAGACTCTTGAATAAAAAGTTTCTGAGTTATATAAGAAGTGAGTTTGTCAACCTTTCGTGAAGAAAAAGTATTTTAATTTATGCTCGAAACCAGCTTGATAACTGGAAAAACAGGCCTAGTTTTTCAAAAATATGCCGAAATAAAAAATTTTCCCTATCGTTGGGTTTATTATTTTATATTTATTCTTTTTTTCTAAATTGGTATAGTTTGTTTTGATACAAATATAAAAAAGTCGTGTAGAGATTTCACAGAAATAATAGATAAGTCATTTTATCAAAGATATTGAGTTTGACAACTTTGTTTGTAAAATTCCTCTATCCTGGTGAGATGTTTCAAAATTGAAAGCGATTTTTTAGTTTTTTAATTTTTAGTACTTATTTTTTAGCAAAGCAACGGTTCTACAAAAACGTAACAATCAACGAAGATAAAGGTATCTATTCATAGTTACCATACATTCAAGTGTAAATGAATGTCAGTGTTATAAATTGGGGGTATTTCATTCATTATGACTTTTTAAATACAAGCATTCTTATTCTTGCGATTTTTGTACTTTCTTATCTTGTTAATGTTTAATTATTTTGTCAATGTATACTAAAATTATTTTGTTAAGAAAAGTTCTTTTAAATCAGATTGTAAATTTAATTTTGACAATAAAAGACTTTTGAACAAAATTGCCATGACACCCTGATAAATAAAGTCTTGGAACCAGAACACAATAGCTGAAGAA